>CAXIWS010000639.1:0-83214 GCA_964036195.1 Sphaerolaimus hirsutus | reverse complement strand
TGAAACTTTAGCAGTATAACAGAGGCCTTTAGCCTACCAGACCACTGGGTAATGAACCACTCGTTCCTTGGCACAGTGCCAAGTAAACAGCAGGTGCCAATGACGTCATTTATTTTTCCGGCAAATGTCCGGATTGGAAACTTATGTCCCGGTGACGTCATTGGCACGCGCCCAAAGAATAGTTGGTCTTGTGCCAACACTATTGGGTGAGTGCCAATACTAGATTGGCGTCTGTCCAATAGTGTTGGCACAAGACCAACATTGGCACTCGTCCAAATTGGCACGTGTCCAATATTGGCACACGTCCAACGTTGGCACTTGTCCAAATTGGCACTTGTCCAACATTGGTGATTGGACGAGTGCCAATGTTTGTGTCAAACGTTTTGGCACCACTCCAACTAGCTAATATCTGGACGTGTGCCAAATTGGGGCGGTGCCAAAGCTGGACATATGCCAATGCTGGACATGTGCCAATAGTATTGGACGTATGTATTGTACATTACCCAATGGTGTGGTAGGCTAAAGGGCTTGAATAATGATAAAAATAAATGTAAACTTTACAGGTTTATTTTTTCAGAATATACAAACACTTGGATGGATGCCTGGCAGAAGGTGGATTTTTGATACAAGATTATTGAATTTGATTGTGATATGTCCATACACCATTTCCTATGTGTGAGAAAGCAAAATAAATGACAAAAATATCATTTGAAAATGATTGAAATGTAGGCTAAAGAATGGCGGATTGGATGAATGTCGATCTGGATCCCCCCCCCCCCCACTGAACATGTCCGCGCAAAACATTGCCGCAAGAAAGGAATATAAAGTGCGCTGTTGGTAATGCACATGTTTCTCGTAAAAGTTCGATACGATGAATATAAAGGGCAATGTCACAATGTACATAATTCTTGTCGGATTAACAACGTTTTAGGTTGCAAGTTGTATTTTGGCACATATGTCTTGGACTAAAGTAGGAAATTTCCCCGAAATGTGGATTGGAATGAGATTGGAATGGTGTTTTGCAACGCAGCGCAACGCAGCGAATTTATGTGTACATATGGAACCGATCGCAAACATTGCAAAAAGAGTGCAATGTCTCGCCACACAAAGAATCATTCTAGGCACATTCCCTCTATGGCTGTAAAGTGGAAAAAGTTTTATGATGGGGGAGCGACATTATTGCACTGGCGCGTTCCTAGACTACAAATATATTTGAGTAAATGCACTTTTTAGATGGCTTAAATTTTGTCACGGAAAAATTTAAAAGATTTATTCAAATAGATTTTTTCAAAAGTCTGAAAGCAAAATAAATAGATAAATAGATAAATAAATATCGATAAAACGTAAGGTAAAACAAACAAACAAAATGCGGCACATAGGTGAAGGTTTTCAATAAAATAAAAAATAAAAATGCCAGCAATGTCAATTGTCAAATGGTCGGAAAAAATGAAAATGTAAAAAGATTTTTTGATAGTTGTTATATTTTAAAAATATGCGAAGGTTGGGATGCTTTTCATGGTTTTTGACACTTGACATTTTACGAATCTCGGGAAAAATTGTCTGAGCAAAAATTTTTCGTTCACAAATACTATTTACCATTTGGCTGAATTCCAATAAAATGTTTCCATCTACTTTGGCACAGTTCGGTCGTATATTTTAGCTATTCAAAGTGACATGTTTAATGTTACAAGCTTAGTGGGTAATTTACTAGATTTTTAATTTGCCATGTGGCGGTTCGTCGACTTTGGAATGTATAAACAGTCAAAGAGAGGTATTAGGTTTTTTGAATGTGCATAAAGCTCTTTTGTTCAAGAGTTTTTTTACAAGAAACCCCATCCCCCCCCAGCAGTATATAAGGGCGTTTTAACCTATGGGGGAATAGGGTGTGCGCTACACTCGTTCCTAGTAAAGAAAATGTGTGTTTATGGTATTATTTTTTCCGGAAAGTGTCCGTATTTGTGAGAGTTATGTCCCCAAAGTGGTACTTATGTTATTATGACGTCATAATTGTTGTTGTTGACGCAAGAAGGGTTACGGTAGCGACGCGAGAATTGGGGGGGTTGACGCGAGAATATAGAGTTGACGCAAAAGAATGGGACGCAAGATTATTGCGTGATTATTATTGCGTCGTCGCGGTATCCAAATCTTATGGTAGTGTTGTGGGGGGAGATGTTTTGCGTCGCTAGCTACCGTAGCCTAATTTTGCGTCAAGGTTAACTGATTGAAAACAGGGAATTTTGTGTTTGGGTGGGGACTTTTGGAACGAGTGTAGCGCACACCTTATTTCCTCATAGGTTCAAAGGCCCTGATAGGTAATTTTTTGTGGCTTTTTTTATGGAATGATAGAAGAGGCATTTTTTATTGAAATACTGATAAGCAAAACAAATACAGGCCAGACGATGTCATTACATGCATTTTTTCACAGTTTTTTTCTGAAAATCACTAGACGCCTTCTCCAAATATTTGGACTTTGTCTGGGTGGATTTTGAAACTGCAAATTTCTGCACGGTACATTTGAATGCGGCCTCATGCATTCTGCGTGGGGTGGGCGGAGCGTATTTGAATTTTGAAATACGGTATATTATAAAGGTAGTACGTTATGCATGAGCCCCGACCTTTTTTGAATTTTGTCGTGCCTATGGTGCTCGACAAGAGGGGTGGTTATTTTTCTTTTTTGGGCAGAATTGCCTTTTTCTACAAGTTTGTCGACATGGCGCCAATTAAATTGCACAAAGGGAAGCAATTCCCTCGGTATTTTCAGGGGCTCATGCGAAAAGCACCCTGTGCAAATCAGATATGGGACATGTAGCATGGGCCGATTTTTCTTGGTGCCCTCACAATACTTGCACCTGGAAAATGGGGGGGTGAAAATGAGTTTTTATAATGGAAATGATTCATAAATAAGTGTGATTATCAACTGACGTGTGGATAATTTCACCGTTTTCGGTAATCACACATTGATTTTTGAGTGTGAAGTTCATGAAATTGTCCATGGACCGCCTATTTTCCGAATTTTCTTCCAATTCATTGCGGTCAAATGTTTTCAAAACTTTGCAAGACCAGCCGACAATATTGTCGGGCATGTCTCCTGCACATGCAACGTTTACACGGTTTTTATTTTGCGGCGGGTGTAACCTTGGTGATGTTAAAAAAGAGCAAACTTGTAAGATATTCTGCATCCATATAGTGGCGACACCTTTGTGCAAAATCAATGACATTTTCTCTCGATTTTGCAGGGTCGTCCCTATGCACAGGGTGCGTGAATGCAAAATCCATATTTTCCGGTATTTTTATTCTAAATTTGGGCATGGTTTTGCCATCTCTAAGGGGACTGGGGCGGCGGCGACGGCCGAGCAAATATAAATCTGTTTGAGCGAATGCATGGGAAAGAAATTGAAAGTGTAAAACATGGGGGGCAGTGAACAATACAAACTTACTATCTTGATCGTGTAATAATTTTTTCACACAGGTGGAAATTAGTGTGTCAATTTGCGATGTAGTGAGTGTTACTCCCAGGTGTTCCATGAATTTTTTTGGAACATAAATGTTCACTTCGGTCTGTTGCACATCGTCTGCAACCACCTTTTTGAAAATCTGAAAAAATCCCCCCACATACTGCAGATGACTCCAGAAGGACGACCGATGTGATGGAATGAACAAACCTCTATCTGGACAGCCATGCCATTGTGTTCCAGCTGTATTTTGCCAGTGTCAGGAAGAATGGTGGATTGGATTGTGGCCTGGTCACAGTCCCAGACCCTGTAAAATGTAGAATAATGTGTAAAATACATGTAAAATGCCACGTAAAGTGTCAGTTTTTCATGAAGTTTTACATGTTTTATCAGTAAACATCTTGAAAAATGGCACTTTACATGGTATTTTACATGTATTTTACACATTATTCTACATTTTACAGGGTCTGGGACTGTGACCAGGCTATATACAGCTGTTTTGAGAGGTTGTTCAAGGAAAGAGAGAGCTTGTGAATTCTCATCTTTGTATAGTTGAGATTTGGTTTTTTTGTTTATATCCAATTTCAGTGATGTCATTTTGAGATGGGACACCCTGGTTGTATATAGAAAGTGTCCATAGAAGTGAAAATGCAACTGAATGGATCATGTATATTTACCGGCAATCTTCTGTTTGTTTTTACGAAAAAGTGCAATATGGCGGACGTTTTTGCCGGAGGGGGGGGTAGGGGGGAAGGGGTAGTCGCTTTGCAATGATGTCAAAGACAACGTTTTCCATTAGATTATATTAGGGAGGGGGAGGTGCAAAAAAGTCCGCGCTGCGCTTGCCGCTGTCATTTTTGTCTGTCATGGAAAAAATCGAAAAATCGCTGCGGGCGGCGGGTGGCGCGGGGCGGCGAGCACACTTTGTACGAATTATAATTAGGTTTGTTTTTGTGGGCTGTATGTATACAGCCCAATCAGGACCCATATTCATTTTGCCCTGTTTCATGGGCAAAACTGTTTTGTAAGGTTTTGTAAGGATATGATGCGACTCTCAAAAACAAGGTGCTTACATATATGCCCATAATTATGAAAAACATTGACTGGCATGATATCTTGTAAAAATGTTTGCAAAAAAATGGGCAGATTAAAATGGGTTCTCTTTTTAAATGGATAGGTTTGTGTGACCTTGTGTAAAATGGGAACGCTCTGTTTTGGCGGCAGTGGACAAATTACACGACTTAATAATGTGACAAGTCCGCAGACCCACCCTCCCCCCCGCAAAAATAACTAACGTTGTCGATTAAATCCGATTAAGTAACATAAGGTATGATATGGCGGCGTTGTCGCGATCAAGTTTTGATACAGTGTGTTCCTATATACATATGCTGATTTTAGGATGATTGAGTTGGGTTTTGCATATCGTAATCGTTCAACGATCCCATGGGATTTTATTCGATCTCTGTACAGAAATGTTTACATATGACAACGTTCATGCTATTTTATCTGCACTATTTGAAAGGTACTGTAATAATTGCAAATTTCGAAGTGGTTTACATAAGTTTTACATGAATGTTGTCATATGTAAACATTTCTGTACAGAGATCGAATAAAATCCCATGGGATCGTTGAACGATTATGGTATGTACAATATTCAAAGGTTGATGTTTTGATCTTGGTGTTGGCAAATGAAGATCGCATGAGCGTTTTTATGAGCAATTTGCTTAATTTTTAAACCATCTATTGTTTACAAATGATATAAATTCGGATAAAAAATAAGAGTAAATCATAAATAAATAAATAAATGCTGGATAAAACACACGTAAACGTTTCATAAAATGCACACAAAAACGGTGTTGATAAAACGCAATGACAAATAAAACAAAGCCAGCAAGTGTAAACATTGAATATATTTGATCGATGTTCTACCATGAAATGTTTTTGTTGATTTGACATAGGTAATGGAAGTGTGGAAATGGTGGCATATGTCGTTTTTCCTCGAACTACCCCCAGGTTTTTTTCAGAGTGAAGGTTTTGAGAGAAAACGCTTGAAAATGTAATTGCTATTATGCATTTCCCGGACTACAAATTCACTGCGTCCTGTTTTGAGGTGGGTATTTCGTGGAAACATCATAGGCATATTTATTCGAGCAAATATATTCTCAAAAGTGACGTCAAACTGATTGAATGGTCTGTATGCATAATTGGAAAAGATGACATATGCTAAGTTTTGCACTTTTTGGGGGGGAATGAAAATAAAGCTTCTAAAATACAAAGTTAAAGGGGCTTTTAAAAAAAGTTCTTTTAAAGTTTTTAAATATAATTTGTTGTTTTTAACATCCCTCATTAACGTGGGCATTGTAGAAAATATTAGGTATTTCAGAATTGACAATAATGCCTCACCCTGTGGAGCATCGTTTTTGGGGGGGGTGACTTTTCACACATTGCTTTTTGTTTTAAAATAATAACCGGTTTTTGGTATTCCCCTCCCCCAAAAAGGTCTAAAAAAATGGGGTAAACAACTGAATCAATGGATATTTAAGGCGGTGTAGATTTGGCCAATCGGCATAGTTTGACTTTCGGCTCGCGGTGTTCAGTCATCTCTGGAGTAGGAGGAATAAAAATCACCATCACTATAGCGTGCAATATAAGAACTTGTGGCGCTATTATTTTCTGACACACCGCTAGACGTTGGGCCATCTTCTTGCACTTCTTCTAACTGCTCGTTCATGTGTTCGGCATGGGTGCGGTTCATTTTTTCAATGGCAGCTCTCATATCGTTGCGATTTATTTCTGCACTGGCATAGTAGGTTTCAGATCTCTGAGTGGGTTTTTGCGAATTAATATGTTTTCAACTATCGTATTTCCTCGAAATACCCCCCTCAAAACAGGGCACAGTGATTTTGTGGTCCGGGAAATGCAAAACAGACGTTCAAAACACTTACTGCGTTACATTAGAACATCGTTTATACCATTTACATCCTTATATACGGCTGTAAAAGCTTAAAAATGGTGGTTATTGTTGCATTTTTCACATTTTTCTCTCAAAATACTCACTCTGAAACAATAAACCCCCGGGGGGTATTTTGAGGAAATACGGTATCCATCTGGTTTTTATCCCCCCTTATCTAGCTAGATGTTTGTTTACATCGTAAAAAATTGTTTCGTTTGTTTGTGTCTAATTACATATATTTACGCCACCCCCCAACCCTTTCACCCCCAACCCCCTTCACTCTATGCGAAAAATAGCACGATGCAAACCAACCGTGATGTTTGTGGTTGGCACTCTAAACGTTGTGTCAAAAGAATCGGCGCCGTTTTCTTGTGTCACTGTTGTAGGGGTCGTGTTTGCACTGGGATAGTAGATTTCAGATCTCTGAGTGGGTTTTTGCGAATTAATACATATGTTTAAGATTATACATCCCTATGTATCCAACTATCTATCCAGCTGTTATCCCCCTATCTAGCTAGATGGTTATTTACATTGTAAAAAATTTGTTTTGTTTGTTGTTGTTTAATTACATATATGTACCCCACCCCATCTCCTTTCACCCCCCAACCCCCTTCACCATATACGAAAAAAATACCACGATGCAAACCAACTGTCCTGTTTGTGGTTGGCACTCTAAACCTTGTGTCAAAAGAATCGCCGCCGGTTTCTTGTGTCGCTGTTGTAGGGGTCGTATTTTGCCTATGTTGTTTTACATGTTTTCCACGGTAAAGCTGAATACAAATTTCAGTCTGAAAAAACGCATGTGTGATCGCACATTGCTGTATTAAACAACTTACAACTGCACTCTCTCTATATCATTCCTCATGTTTGTGTGTCCTCTAACAAAGATTCGATATCCAAAAAACATGCCAACAAAGAGTATCAGTGTGGTGCAGCCAAACAGTACGATAAAGCTCATCATGATCATTTGAGTCTGAAAGTGGGTGGATTTTTTGTTTGGATAATGTGTGAAATAAACCCCCTCTCCCCCCTTTCATACATAATGTTTTTTATTGTTGTCCCTGAACCCCCCCCCCAAAAAAAAGTGCTATTGTTTTGCATATCATCAAGATTCAAAACACATTCATGAAATAAAATAATGTTTTTAAGGTATTACTTTGTGAAGTTTTGTCAATTTGTCATCCAATTCTAGCATAAATGTCTCAAATGTGATCCTTCTCTCCATGCTGGTTTTAGCAGTTGTGTTTTCATTCATATCAAAATTGGCTGTTTCATGCTGGTGTAGCTTTTTGGCTGGCCTGACAATCGATGGCATTGTGGTTGTATCGATTGTGCCCAATGTGGTTGTTCTGATGAAATACCCTTCAATGTAATCCAGCTTTGCTTTTATTTCATTTAGATTGCTCTCCCATTGTGTGTCATTGGCACATTCCAGCTTCAATTTGAAAGCAACTTTTTATAGTAGGCAAAATTTGAAAGCAAAATTTGTTTAAAAGAGCATAAAATAGATATACCTCAGACTTTGACATTGATGTATTTAGTTCAAAAAAGCCATTGCATAGAGCTGTAAACATGCATGCCACAGTGTTGTTAATCTGCTTAATGTTTCCATTCATTGATGTCTGAAAGGCTTTCTTTTTATATTTGACTTTGTAAAAATGTAAAAATAAAAATAACAATCACCATAGTATTTTGAATGTTCCTATGATTCTGGGACAGATGTGATGTCACAGGGTGAATGTGCTTTTCAATTGATCTCTCTATTTTTCCCAAAAATGTCTGCAGATGGTTATTCACTCTTCCAAGGCTCATGTCACTGTCCTATAATATAGAGTGTATTGGTATATGGATGTGTTTTAATTTATCACAATATGTTTTAATATGCAAACCAATGTTGTGGCTGTTCCTTGAACTTCATCAGTACTTTTATCATTGGCCAGCCTTTGCAGGATTTGTGTAGTGTGATTTTGAAGCATATTCTCAATTTTGCTCAGAATGCTGTTTTCAATGCTAGATGTTTTGTCCACATTTTTGCTTTCAGTGCTAGAAATTTTGTTGGCCCCAATTTTGCTTTCAATGCTAGAAGTTTTAGCCTCAATTGTGCTTTCAATGGTAGAAATTTTGTCCACAAAACTGCTTTCAATGCTAGAAACTGCACTCGCAATTTTGCTTTCAATGGTAGAAATTTTGTCCACAAAATTGCTTTCAATACTAGAAAATTTGTCCACAATTTTGTTTTCAATGCTAGAAACTTTGCCCACAATTTTGCTTTCAATGTTAGAAATTTTGCCCACAGTTTTGCTTTCAATGGTAGAAATTTTGCCCACAATTTGGCTTTCAAGGTTAGAAATTTTGCTCACAAATTGGCTTTCAAGGTTAGAAATTTTGCTCACAAGATTGCTTTCAATGGTAGAAATTTTGCCCATAATTTTGCTTTCAATGTTAGAAATTTTGTCCACAAATTGGCTTTCAAGGTTAGAAATTTTGCTCGCAAAATTGCTTTCAATATTAGAAATTTTTTCAATGCTAGATTGTACAGTTATCATTTTTTTGTCCAAGCTTTCAAGCACCCCATCATTCTTGAAAGTGCCACACTTATTTGGAGTGAAAAACATGAAACAAATAAAATATGCCGCATTATCTCGAAATATCCCAAGGGGGTTTATTATTTTGACTGTAAAACTTTAGGTGGAATTGTTTGAGGGGGGGTTGTTCAAGGGGGTCTATTATTTCGACAGATTTTTTCGGAAGGTCTCCACACTCAGACATAGAAATATCATGTATATTCGCTTTTACTTAATCATTTCAAGGGGGGTTTATTATTTCCTCAATCAAACTTTAGGGGGGTTTTTGAGGGGGATATTTCGAGGTAATATGGTATATTGGAATACATACCAGAACTGTAGGTTGTGGATTCTGTTGACATTTCACATTTTCCAAATTTTGTGAATTGTGGGCATTCACCATGAGCGTAATGTTGCTTTCAAATTGTGCCATTTTTTCAAAAATTTGTACACTTTGTTGTGACAACTCAGTGGAAAACTGTTTGCCAATGTCACACTGATAGGGATTCACTGTTTCACTGTTTTCTGTCAATGCTTTCATTTGTTCAGTGTGTTGGGAGACCATGAGCATTTTTTGATTTGAAACCTCATTCAGGATGGTTTTCTCAGTATTTATAATGGTTTTTTGCATTTCTTTCTGCCCCTTCTGCACCCCTTCACATTCACATACCTATGTTAAATTAAAATATATCCTATTTTTTCAGTGAAAACCCAAAGTCGTGAAACAGAAACTAAAGTTACCGATTGTGCCATTGTCACTGTGTCACCGGGCATTGTCACATAATAGTCAATGTCATATTTGGCAGGTGTTGTGATTTCTGTTGTGGCTGCGGCTGTGGCTGCGGCTGTGCTGCCAAGTGTGGATGTCAGCCATTTTTCCAAATTGAAAGGCGGGTGCGTAGTGGGAATCGTGGTTTTTTCATTTGTGCATTCGATTGCCGTTGTCGGGCCGACTCTGAAACGTTTCAGTGTTTTTATGTTGTTTGTCTCAGTAGGACCCCTGAATTTTGCCATTTTGTAGGCGATCTTGTTCAATACTGAACCCCCTTTCCCCCTTCACATTCACATACTGAACCCCCCTTTCCCCCTTCACATTCACATTATCTTGACAATGCTCTCAAGTTTAAAGTATAAAAACCATTCTCAGGGTATTTTTCAGTGTTTTTGATGCTTAAGCATCTGAAAAACCGATCAAAACAAAACTGTGAAACGTACCGCTTTTTAAAATCGTCAGCAAGGTCGCAAAAGCCACTGGGTAGTTGTAGTTTTGTGCCAATGCCCCATTCGCTTTTCAGTTTGCCCTGCATTTTAATGGTTTTTTGCAAAAATTGTTAAATATGTTACACATTCCACTGTTTAAATGAAAGCACAATAAGTGAATGTTTAGAAAATCTTTTCATCCATTTTTTTTAAATTTTGAGAACATTTTAAAAACTTGCATATTCCATGATTTAAACGAAAATATCGAAAAGATAGGTGAAGTGTAATTCGCGTTTTAAGCTTTGAAAACTTTTAAAAACTCACCACATCAAAGTTGCCCTTTGACAGGTTCTGTATTGAACAGGCGATTATTCCAGATCTGTCGTTAGGACATACACAGTATGTACATATACTCTGATATGCGCCAAATCCATAGCCTGAAATTTAATTTATAAGTTGGAGTTTGTTAATCAACATTGAGGCCAAGCGTTAACTGATTTCAATCCCAATTCAAGCCTTATAAATGAATCAGCAGAGGACATTCGAATGTAAGGTTTGAATTGTGAGCGAAACTAGTTGACGTTTGACCCCAATGTCAACTGATAAGTATGGCACAAAATGTCAGCTGTTTCCACTCACAATTAAAATCTTACATTTGAATGTTCCTCGCCGGTTTGTCTAGATGGCTTGAATTGGGATCGAAATGAGTTGACGTTTGACTCTGATGTCAACAGATAAGTAAAACGTCAACTCATTTCAATTCCAATTCAAGCCATCTAGACAAACCGGCGAGGAACATTCGAATGTAAGATTTTAATTGCGAGTGGAACCAGTTGACGTTTTGTGTCAATGTCAACTGGTATAACAAAAATGGAACTGTATCGACTCAAGAAATGTGGTTTGTATGATTGTTATTAACAATATAAAAACTATTTCGAAACGTTTATGGGAAGCGCGCCAAGTTTAAAATAACGTACCAAACAATGTCAATATCGTGGAAAAAAACAATCGCCACATTTTTCAATCCAATGTTTAGGTGCCAGACTTGTGTTTCTGCTGGTTAGAAATCATAAAAAACGTTTGGAGAAATAGTTGATTACATAAAAGCACCTTATTTATCAGCCTTTTTTTGGCATTTGATTTGAGAAGTGAAACGAATTGTTTTGGATACGCTGTTTACACTCGGGCATTTGTTTTGAATACTTTACATTCCAATTGAACCACATAAATTTTGATGTTTAGAAACGTTTTTTTTACAATGTTTTTATATTGGGATGGCTTAAATTAATTATAATATTATTCTTTTCTTAAATTCAACGATCGAATGTTTTCTTGTCTTACTTCCGAGTTTTTTCAGACTTCTTACCTCAGAGATTTATTCGAATGTTTTCTTGTCTTACTTCCGAGTTTTTTCAGAGTTCTTATCTCCAAGATTTTTTTCAGAGTGAAAATTTTGAGAGAAAAAATGTGAAAAAATATAGGTATTTTTTCAGAGTGAAAATTTTGAGAGAAAAAATGTGAAATATAAAACAACAACTATATTATGTTTTACAGACTTATATAAGGATTTAGGCGACATAAAAAATATTCTAACGTATGTTATGCATTCCCTGGATCACAAGATCATTTTGTCATTTTGAGGGTGTTATTTCGTGGAAATACGGTAAACGTTAATTAAAGGTGTATTTTTCGAAACTCCGCCAACGTTTCAACGAGAATAATATTGAATTAATCTCTTGAAAAAATACTGACAAAGTTTTACATTGAGGATGTTTTGAGATGTTTTTTGAATGTATATTTTATGTTTGGTATTGTGTGGTGTAAAATAATATAATGTTGAATGGGACTGTGGGGGTGAAACTATATAATGGTGAGTAGCACTCATGTCGAATATGTTTTCACATTCAGATTTTCCACGGGCGCATCCTCATACAACCTGGATGATAGCATTGACAGCAGGGAGAAGCTCTTGTTTGAGCTTGTAATACTCAAAGAGAATCAAACATCCCAGGAACTGTTGGAGGTTTTCAAGGAGGCATTCAAGGAGTTGCACTTGCTGTTTGGTCCCTCAAAAGTGGAGCAGTGTGGCAGCAAGAAAAGTGAGCTTCAGAAAGAAAAAAACAAGGTTGGTTTTTCTTGTCTCATGGTATGATGAAATGAAGTCCTGGGGATCTTACACTTTAAAGTCCCTGGGGATCTTATACTTTACATGTTTAATGTTTTTTCTGAATAAAAAAATACCCCCCTGGGGTCTTATTTGTGAATATGTGGTGTATAACAATGTACAGTTGTAGAAAACATTGCAGACACCTGTCATCATCGATTCTGCTGGATCCACCAGCACCAAACCTGTCAGCAGCACCCCTAACACCCAACACGCACCGGCGCGAACGTATGCTGCTGTTGTTGCAGCTAATCACACTGCTAAAGCATCTACAGGTGGACCATTGTCCACCTTCTGGAAGCCAGGTGGGTTTAATATGGCACTTTTGCAGTGTTTTGGCCTGTGTGAATGTTTGATATTTTGGTGACACAAATTCGTTTGTCCCCTTTTTTTTGCACAGGCCCGACAGCTGTCAAGCCGGTGGTCAAAGCTGGGATCTACACCCCCCCCCTGTGCTGACGAGCAGCCACCAAGAAGGCCAGAGCTCCTGGCACAGACCGAGCTGGAGAAAGTGAACCAGGTGGACGGGTCTGCTGCCCATTGTGGTCGCGGACGCGGACGTGGACGGGGGCGTGTGTCAACGGTGGACATACCCATAGCAAGGTTGGTGGGGGTGACTTCACAAATAAGACCCCCAGGGGGTTATTTTTACTCAGCAAACTCCACATACCACAACATGCAGGGTGCTTGTTGCTGACGTTCAACGCGTACCGCCATCGCCAGCAATCGAAAGGGTCAGGGATTTCAGACCTGTTCCCAATGTTCTGCCACCCACGACACGGTCAAGTAGCACTGGTGGACAGAAGCCAGGGTTGGTCATTTTTGTGAATGTTTGCTAATGTTGCTGTTGAATGTCACATGTTTGTGGATTTGCCATGATCTGCCAGCGAATGCCAATATGTTTTTTATCTCTTATCCCCCCCCTTTCACGCAGACACAACCAAGGTGGCCATATCACTACCTACAGCCAACAGCCAATCCTTACAGGTGGGACACCTGTGCCCGGAATCTGCAGCTGTGCTGGCCAGAACAGCACCACCGAATGCCACCAGGTTGAATGTGGAGCAAAATCTGGGCAGTCAGACAGAAGTGGTGACCACGTCAGTGACAGTAATTACAGAGATAGTGGATCGACACGTGGACAATCAGCAACTCAGACCACTCAGATTCAGGTGCCCTCCTGGCAGCAGACCGCCTCCTTCCAGCAGGCCACAATCACCAGACAAGGACACAATGGTCAGAACAAAAAGGACACAAAGACAGGACACCGATCCGGAACGGCTGAGGAGATGGCAAGATGGACAGCCCCCACCCCCCCAGGTTTGTGGTTTTTTCATGTTTTTATTGTGATTTGTGTATGTGTGTGTGCGAAACAATTACTTTTTCCATTGTCCATTCCCATTCCCCCCCCCACACACAGCAACGATTGAGGGAGACCAGTTCAACGGTTGTGGTGACCACATCAAGGCCAAATCTCACAAGAGAAAGACTAGTGCGGGTTCAAGAGAGAGTGCTGGAAGAAGAAAGGAGGGCAGATGTAGTGGAGCAGGTTTGTTTTTCCATCACTTTTTCTATACATGCTCAACACTGAATCTACCAAGACATTTTAGTGACTGTGCTTTCATCTTGCAGCAGAGGAACACACCGGTCAGCAGCGACGACACATCGGTCGACAGCAACCCAGCCACCCAGATGGACACAGCAACAGCAGACAGCCACCAGAAACAGAAGGACAGTGGCTGCACCTTGGTTTGTTGATGTTTTTGTTGACATTCTTGTTTTGTTGTGAAAATGGTTGTGAAGATGGAAATGTGCTATGTTTTTTGTAATTTGATTCAAACCCCCCCCCACACCCCCCCTGTGCAGACGTCATCAGTGACCCCAGCTGTAGTCCCACAGGCCCAGGTAGAAACCCCAATGGACACAACGCCCCAGGAGACAGAAGGTCAAGCTGCACAGATGGAGGTGGACTCAAACACAAAGGTATGTTGATAAGAGGGTTGTTTTTATGTTTGTGTGTACATACCATGGGATCATACATATCACATATGGTGCTTTTCACATCTTAAGTAGGTCATACATATCACATGTCGTCGTGCTTTTGGCGTTTTAGGGGGGCACACATATCACATATTAAATGATGACTGTAAAATAATCTCACCTCCCACCCCCTTATAGGCACCCATGGAGGTGGAAAAGCAGCTCCCAGTAGAGGCCATTCCACTACCACCAGGCACTCCCCAACAAAGGCCGATAGTGGCAGACCGGCCAGCCAGCACATCAAAGGCAGTGGTGCCAGTGGCACCGACTGCACCACAGGCGCCGGCTGCACCACAGGCACCGGCTGCACCAGAGGCACCGGCTGTACCAGAGGCACCGGCTGCACCACAGACACCACAGGCACCGGGTGTACCAGAGGGACCACAGAGACCACAGCCGCCGGGTGCACCACAGAAACCACGGCCACCACAGAAACCACGGGTACCACGGGTAGGACGGGCACAGCGGGCACCACAGACGCCAGATGGACCGATAGCAAAGAAAAGGAGGTCAGAACTGGAGGTGGTGATTGTGGGGTCTCCACCACCAAAGTGCCTACCAGGAATGACGGTTATGCAAACATGGAGAGTGAGGGGGTTGAACGCAATGACCCAAGCATACGGCAGCACCAGCACCAGCACCAGTGGCCTGTTGAATGCCCCAAAAATGGAGCAGAGACAACTGAAAAGGGTCACAAATGCAGACAACGCAGTGATATGTGTCAGGAAAAGGCTGTTCACCTCACCGCAGAAGGGGGGTCAGCCCGTGGCAAAGCATATGAAGAAGCATCAGTGGCGTGGCAAATGGGGCTGGACATCCAGCGACAGCAGCTCAAGCAGCAAAAGCAACAGTTCACCACAGTCGCAGACGGCCAGAAAGAAGCGCAGATGCAAAAAGTGCAAAGCAACAGCCAGCAGCACCAAGAGCAGTCGCAACAGCTCCCCATCACCACAAACACGCCTGCTGAAGCATGTCAACTCAAAGCTGGAACTAAGGCAGTTGGAAAAAAAGGCAGCAAACATGGTGATGGACAAGGAACAGACAGGGTCAGCACAGTGCTCTCCAGCGAAAGGTCAGGACCAACAGGTGACAGTGGCCACGTCGTCAAGAAGCGCAGAACAACAGTTGGATCTGGACAGCCTGCCAATGGAGATGGAGAAGATCAGGGAGCTGCTACAGGTGAACGAGACGGTCCAGTTGGAGATGTGTCCACGCATGCGGCAGATAGCACGAGAGCACCTCCAGCTACCTCCTCTAAAGAAGCTGGAGGAGATGCTGGTGGAAGAGGCAAAGCAAATGCCGGACATGGATACAACGGTGCCAGTTCCCAACAAGTGTCCAGGGGGCGATCTAGACAGTGTGATAACGTCAATAGAGGAAGATGTAATCTGGCAGCTGCTGGGTCTGAACCAGCTCACAGACGATTTGCCAGTTATGACCAGTCCACTGCGTCAGGTGGGTTTGATGGTGGGGTTTGTATTTGAAGTGGGGTGAAGTGGGGTGAAGTGGGGGGTGTGATATCACAAACAATGTTTTTGTCAATGCATGTCAGAAACCAAATAGTCAATGTAAAATCAATGTGAAGCTGTCATGGTCAATTCTTTTTATTCACTTTGCAGGTGGCACGGCGCAAGCTGGAAATGGTTGGCGCAGTGCCAGCTGCCGACCAGTGAGGGAAAGCAATCAAGAATACCACGACCGTATGTCCACTTTTATAAAATGGTGTTGTGAGAAGGGATATATGGCAACAATGCCTCCAATGTCGATGGCTCAAGCTGCCCATCTTGTGGCATTGGGTGGTGGACAGTCAATTCCACCTACTCCAGTATTCGTGCCACACCCATTCGTGTCAATGGGACCACCAAGGTTCCCAATGCCATCACCACCAAGGTTGCCAATGGCACGACCAACTTTGCCAGTGACACCACCAATGTTGCCAAGTTGCCAGTTGCCACACCTGCCAGAGCCATGTGCCCGTTGATCCATCTGCCCACTCTTTGCCAGAAACCACCACCACCACCACCAGCACGAGAAACTATGCCACAATGACCAGCAGCAGCAGCAGGTCCAGTAGCTGTGCTGCCACCACCAGGGCAGAACCTGTGACTGAGCCTGGGGCCGGCTGCTCAACTGGACCTACACAAGGAATGGCAGCCCTTCTGGAGCCTCTGTCAGGGGTGCCAGATGTGCCAAAGGATCCAACGGGCAGACCAATGTACGAGCTGATCACTCCACCACCCCATGGCAGAGCTGAGTTGGGGGTTTCCGTTTCCTCCATCCCTGAAACAGCACAAGAGGGGGTGGAAAGGCTGAGGGTAGAGCCAGGGCAAGAGCCCACTGTTCAACAGCAAATAGCCCAGCGCATAAACATAATCGAAAATGTGAACCTTGCTAGGGCCAAGGAGGTTGTGCGCGAGTGTGTGCTCGAAGCAGACAGACAAATGTTGGCCACAGCCTTGGCTTTGACAGCCTATGGCGGCATGCTGCGCGCCATTGACATTGAGCGGAATGCTTTGCCGTTCGATGCACTGTTCCGGGAGTATGAGGGTGTGGATCCAGAGCCACAAAAGTACATTCTGATGTTTGAACTAAACGGCAACCTCGTGCGCACTCAAACGAGACACACAACCGACCCCCAGGTTGTTTCCACCGCAATGTGCACCCACTTGAACAGTGGCTTCCCAGTTAGACTACAGCGCATCATGTCAAGGGGCAGAAACAGAATACAATCCATGAGCGAAATCCATGTTGTGTTCAGGCAAAATGTGGATTTGAATGGGGCTGACATGTCGGGCACATTTTTGACAAAGGACTACCTAGGGCGCGAGGGGCATGGGCCATCGGCCTTAATGTACACAAGGCTATATGCACGTGCGCGCAGGGGTTTTGGCAACCCCCCAAAACCCTTGGACACATTGCCAACGGTCCAATGGGTGCCCGATCCAAAGACTGGACAAATGCGCATCAAAGTGGATGGCTATGTTGGTTATCTATATATGCATACAATAAATATGGGTGATGGGTTTAATCACTACTCAAATTCATAACCCCCCTTGTAGATCCCCCGGAACAAGTCCGTGACCGAGTTGCAGTACGCCTTCATGGAAAAGTTGCAGGCGGATGGCACAGTGGCACCGCCGTCGAACGTGGACGAAATGGTGATGGCCAAACTGCTGAAGTGGAGAAAGGTGGAAAAGTTGATTGCCCGCGTGCTCTGCATGACGGTCAACCCCACCCAGGTGCCGCAGGTGCCCCTGAATCCTGCCTATCGCAGGGGTGCCAACTCGGGCAGTCCAAACACAAAGGGCTATGTACCCCCCCCATGCGAACAGGGCAGTAGCAGTGGGACATATGTAGAGGGGGGGGAAAGACCAAAGGCCACAAATGGCTATGAATTTTGGAAAAATTGCAGGTACTTTTGTGATGGGGTTTTATGGAAAACGTTTAATTGTTTGGAGACAAAAAAAACTTTTGTGGGATCTGACAAAAAATTCCAAATTCATAATCTGAAGTTTTGTTTTTGTCTCTTTTGGAAACAATACTTTTTGTTTGAAGGTTCTGCAACACCACCGAGGCCACGCACCACCTGTTCCTGCGCTGCGCGCACTGCGAATGCGAGGGCCACCTGACTGTATCCCCAGAGACCTGCATGGAACTGTGCAGGACCATGTGAAATGTACCATAGAATATGAGCTTATTTGATGTACAGCTATATACCAAAATTGTGCACAGCTATGTGACAAGGTATCTGTAAAAAATGTGTATCTGTAAAAAATGCCCCCCCTTGGGTTATCTGTACAAAAAGTGTGTCAACTGCTTTATCTGTAAATATGAAAGTCAAGTTCACTTTTAACATGTGGCACATGTAACTTATCGCTACACTTATTCTTTCAATGTGCCTTGACAAAACAGCATACCTCATGAGATGGTGTTTTGAGTGAGGTATGTTTCAAAGAATGTAAAGAGAAAATATATATATAAAAAACAGAAAATATAAAAAAACAAATTCATCAAATATATTTCTTCACAAAAATACAAAAATACAAAAAAACATTGGCACCTTTTATTTATTCTTCACAAAAAATACAAAAACACCAAAAAAACAATAGCACCATTTATTTATTTTTCACAAAAATACAAAAATACCAAAAAAATCAATGGCACATTTATTTATTTTTCGCAAAAATAAAAAAAATACAAAAAAAGAATGGCACATTTATTTTTCGCAAAAATAAAAAAATACAAAAAAACATTGTCTAATTTTTTATTCTCGCTGAGTGAGTGAGTGAGTGAATGTAAAAGTGAGCTCATAATGTGCACAGACAAAAAAAAAAAAGCACATTGAGCTCACACCAAAAAAATTAGATTAGTTAGTTGTTGACTTAGGTGTTGTTACTCTAGGTGTTGTTATTATTGTTGTTGTGATAATGGGAGGAGAAAAAATAAAAATTGTTATCTGTTTGTTGCTGCTGCTGCTTTATTGATACAAATTAAAAATCACATTGAAACACAATCACAGTTTATCACTATGCATGGACTTGTTGAGTGTAAATGGTGTTGGTAGGGTCTGAAATAGTGAAATAGACGTTTGTGAAAATAACATACAAGTGTGAATATAACACGCTGTGAAAATGACACATAGTGAAAATGACATACCGATTCTCAAGAACGCGTCGTTTATTAATAATGTATATAATATCACACCACCCCGGGGTATGGGCTTGGCAAATGTCAAATTGAGAAAAGCATCACCAGTATTCAGAGCCTCCCAAGTATTGCTGAAAATGGAAAAATTACATTGAAAATGGCATTTTTTGACTCGTTTAGCTACATATAACATACCTGGTGACCTTATCATTGCACAAGCTTATACATACAAAGAATTGACATGTTGTAAACTTTATCATTGTCAACTCATTTTGTACGGCTGTCCAGTTTTCAATTAAAGAATAACATTCTCTGAAAATGTCTGAGCTGTTTGCCATATTCCAATTGAATCGCAATGGCCTGTTTGGACATAGTCGTGAGCCTATTTGGACAGATAAATCAGACACATACATTGGTATGTAGTTATGCCTAGGTTCATCTGTCGACTGGGGATTAGCTGCATCGGTTTTAGTCATTGCAATTATTAATCCTCGAGGTAGCTTCCCCACCTACAAAAAATAAAAAATTTAAAAAAAATTTTTTAAATTTTTTTTTAAAATTTTTTTTTAAAAACTAGCCTGGGTTCCTAGGGCAATGGGAGGCGCAGCGCGAGCTCCTTCAGTTAAAAATATCTGTATGTCATTTTCACAAGTGTTGTATGTGATAAAACACAAACAGAAAAATGAGTAGCCAATGGTCATTTTTTCTATTTCTGTTTTAATCTTCAAACAACAATTGTGAAATAGACACCTGGCCCACATTGTACTGCCTGAAGGAGTGGTAAATTCCATGTGTCTTAACATGATCAGCCAATGCGACAGATAGTGATGTCACCTATGTATAGGGTGTTAAAATCACATGTAGTGTGTTAAAATCACATGTAGTGTGTTAAAATCACATGTAGTGTGTTTAAATCACATACCGGGTGTATTTTACGTACAGACAACTCAATATTGTCAAATTTTATTTTCAGCTTTCCAACGTATTCCTTTGGTAGGCTAAACGATTCAAACATGAGACTGTCAGGTACTCGTCTAAGTACAATTGTCAATTGCATTGACGAATGCCAAGGCTTGGACTGTTCGCCAAAGTCCAGAGCCAATCTTCCATAGAACTCTTGAGTGAGAAAGACCGGTTCAGATCTTTTTTTAAAGTATTCGGTTGCACCACTTTGAATGTCTGGTGCTTCCTCATCCTTGAGCTCCACCCAGCCGCTGGCTGCTAGTTGTGTTCGTCTATACACGCCACTTGTTTGTAGTACCTTCTTTATATATGCTTTTTTGCTGTAATTTGACTCTCGACACAGCAACAATGAATTGTGGAATATCTCTATTCCGTCCCAAATGCTTTCTAGTGGGTTTGGCACATATGCAACTTGATCCTTAAGCGACACAGGAGCTGCAGCATTAAAGATGTTTCCCACGGGATATTCTTTTTTTATCTCATGCCCATCGATTGTAACAACGCGCATCACCAAATGTAAATGTAGTGATGAGAAGTCCAATAGACCCGTACTGGCCGCAACAGTTGTGAACACGTCTTTGTATGGTGTGGAGCAATAGTAATCATGCATAAATTAAAACAAAAAAACAATAATAATCTTACATGGTGATGTTTCATTGCCATCGCTTATTAGAAGCAGTTGTTCACGATCACAGTGGCTCACATATGCTTGTGTCGGGGGTAATGCATCTAAATAGGGTGTGCCTTTTGTATATATGGCTTCAATTATACATGCATATCTTACCTGGTCGGAATTCTGGTGGACATGGTAGTAGGTGCGATCCACTGTCCAAAAGTTTCTTTCTTGGACTCAATATACGTGCAGGATGATTGGAAGACATGATGTAAGCTAGTGCTGATGAACCATATGTATAATGACACGGTATGTAAAAGCGACACAATATTGCATATATCGAAACATATGCATGTGTATTGTACTACACACAAACAAGTACGCATTGGACAGTATCAAGAAATTGATTTTATTGAATTAACACAATAGCAAAGACACCACAACAATCACTATAGCCACTCGGAAGAAACAGCAATTCCAGCCGTGGAACTGTTTGATTTTGCGTTCGCAGCATTGCTTGGTGGTTGAACAAACTGTATACTCTCTTGTGATTTCTTTTTCTTTCCTCCCTTTGCTGCTGCTGGCACAGTACCAATGTTGCTTTCTAATGGTGGTTTTTGTGAGTGCAATTCTCCCTGTGGCGCTGCGGGTTCGCCTGTTGTGTGCGTAAACTGTTCCTGCTGTTGTTGCATGTTCACATCAGACGTATCTTGCACATTTGGCGTTATTAGTTTTTGTGAAGACAGCTCCGATAACATAGCAGACGACCATTTGTCACGGTTTGTGGCTTCCAAAACACCAGCATTTTGATCAAGTTGTTGTGCCCAGTATTGCCGTGTAAATATTTCATCTGGCACATTGGCCATAGTATCATACCAGTGTGTACCACGTGGTGCAAACTGTAAATATGAATTGCAGCTGGTTGTTTGATTTCGAGCTGAAGATAGAAAATTTGCTGATGACTGATATAGTGGCTTTGAGCGACGAGATTGCCGATTAGCCATTTTGAGTCGCCCACAACAATAGAATAGTCAAATAATCACTGCAAAAGTTTTGTTTTTGTTTATTCATGCAACAACCGATAAAGTAATAAAGAGATGAATGAATCGTCGTAGATCAAATCCAATCAGCATCGACTCCGCCTTCTGCATTTGAATTCGTCAATGCACATTTTGCAAACACAATTCCATTCGCACGCATCGGTTTGCCCCAATGGTTGAAAAGAGCTATTTTCAGCCCTTTTTCGCATCCACTTGTCGGTGTCTGTGGTGGTGTTGTTTATATATAGTATGTGTGTACATGTGTACATGTGGCTACACAAGTATATATTACCTGTTTCAGTGGTACAAAGTGCGGCGACGTTGGTTCATATACATAATTGCGCCGTGAAAACTGCCACGCAGCTGAACCGCTGTCGGGCGAGTGTAGTGCCGCTTTCCATGTAAACACAGCCAATATTGGCTTTTCCTCAGATTGAAATACGGTACATGTTGGGTCCACGCTATCACATCGAACTTGTACTTGTCGACGTAAATCCAGCTGATGGGGAACTGTGGCATATGTTCGCATTCTACTGATCATATATCTGCGTTGCCTATTGTTGACATCTTGCCAATCAATTTGATTTGCACGTATATGTGACACACTGACAAAGCCTAGTTCCCATGCCAAGTGCTCACTAATGTACATTCTTGTGACAAGATTGTTATCAGGGTTTCGAATCGCAAAGCGACGTATTCCAATATGTGAGGGTGTTTCTGCATTTGCCTCAAAAGACAACGTGTTCGATCGTAGAGAATCTCCATGTAACAGAGCATTGTCATCGTCAAGTAGCACTGAGGCCACATAAGTCGTTGCATCCTCTAAAGACATGTGATCAAACACTGTCAGAGTCTCCTTCAATTTTTTGGCTATCCAATAGTCCAACGTGGATGTGGCCATGTTGGATGCCCAGAAACTTGGCATTTTGTATCCATTGTCAACAAGGATTTCTTTGACCATGAAAACACCCTTGTTTATTTTGTCGCTGTCGTTGGCATCGACAACATGGTCGTCCTTTTTTGTCGCTGTTGTCGATTGTGGAGGTGACTTTTGAGCAGCTTGTCTTTTCAATCGCAATTGTGTATGGTTGTTCACAGCGGCAATTTCATCCTTTGTCAGTGGCTGTGTGTTGTGGGTAGGTTCGTAATTGCAAAAGATATAGTAATCAAAAAATACACTATTAAACAAACAACCTCCACACTATCACTATCACTTTCTACTGTGGCAAACATGTTCTCGTCGTCATTGTCAACAACAATATCCTGCATGTGCTCATCTTCAGATTCTGACATGCCATCTCGCCACAAAACGTCATCGTCATCGTCGTTGTCGTCGTCCTTTGCATCTAGGCGGTTGTTTCTCCTTTTGACGTTGATGGTATGTGTTGTGTTACTGGTGCTGTCGCCCCTGCCGTTTTTTGCGTGGTGGACATTTGTGGTTTTGGTTTGGCTACCAGTTGACCGCTCCTTATTCGGGGATATTTCCATGTCGTGAAGTGAGCTAGTTTCGAAGAGCTTCCTAGAGCTTCGTTTCTCAGTGGACATATTCGACGATTCAATCGTCCCGCCCCCGCTGTCAGTGCTGGTTTCTTTTTCGATTGCTCTGCTGTTGTCATCTTTTGTGGGCCCCCCCTCTTTTTCATTGTTGTTGCCGTTGTCGATATGGTCATTGGGGTTGGGTGGGTCAACAGGTTGGGGTTGGAAACGTCCAGACTTTGACTCGTCTTTGGTAAAAACGGAGGGCGATGTGTGACCTTGGTGTGGTGGAGCTCCATTGCGCCCAGGTTTTTTCGTATTGCCTTCATCCCCCCCAGCCGTTGACCTTTTCTGCTGTTCTTTGAGGAGCTCTTGGTCGGCTGCTGCTTTTTTGTTCGCCCCATCTTGAAGCCACTGGAAAAAACCAGGCTCCAATCTTGATAGTAGTGCAGCTGTCGACTCGTCCAATTCCCTTAGCCTTCCACCCCCAATTTTGCCGGCGCCTCCTTGTGGATTGTCGGCACTCAGAATTGAATTTAGCTGTCGTTCAACAATTTTGCCCCAATCTTCAAACGTATTGGCTGGAAACGTCAATGCGCTGGTAATGTCGATTTGACACCAGTGCAATGTACCCCCACAGTCAACCGCGATAAATGCCGGTATTGTGTCCTTTCCCTCAAATACTGGACAGCCCCAAAGCTCCAAATGCATCAAACTAATGTGGTCCGCACGGTTCTGTAGGTCTGCACAGCGCGAGAATGTCTCTTCTAAAATAACAACGCTTCCATCATCAATTGGACATAGTGGCGATGACGAAATGGCTGTAGTGTTGCCTATAATGTAATGTTGTCGTCGTCATGGTCTCCCTCCTTTTATAGGAATAACAACAATAAAAAACAACATACCAT
Source organism: Sphaerolaimus hirsutus (assembly GCA_964036195.1). Taxonomy (NCBI): domain Eukaryota; kingdom Metazoa; phylum Nematoda; class Chromadorea; order Monhysterida; family Sphaerolaimidae; genus Sphaerolaimus; species Sphaerolaimus hirsutus. The sequence goes on along the minus strand of CAXIWS010000639.1, from coordinate 59,194 downwards.
TAGTGATTGCACCATCAGGTGCTGCATTGTGCGAGGAAAAATTGTTGGAGAAAAAGTTATGTGAGCTGGTTTTCTCATTCCATTGTCTGTCCGAACTTAGATATACAACTTGTCGCATTTTGTTGTTTATTAACACTATACTTTACCAGTAGCACAATAAGAGAATGATTGGCGAAAAACGTAAACGGCACAGTCTTAAATAGTACTACTACAATACAAAATCACTGTTTCTTTTCCTGAAGACGCGCACTTTGTCGACGGCGGCCAGTGTTTGCCGATTTCCTTCTGGTTTTCCGGCCATGATCGATCATGCGGCGTTGCCCATTACCATGTTGCGTCTGTTGTGGCGACCGCCTCCCGCCCCCCCTGTTTTCCTCGGCGCTGGGAGCGGACGGACCGACACCACGCTTGCGCCATCCTGTACCACCTTTTTGACGACGGGAGGTGGGGGCGGCGCCGAAGGCACCGCGACGGGGGGGCGCGCGCTCATATGTTTTTGACTGTGATCTGTCTTTTGGTTGCCTTCCACCAATGGTAGTATTGGTTGTGTGAGAATGATCCTGCAACATAATCATAATAATAATAATGACTCATCATCATCATAGTGCGTGACAGAAATAGAAACAACTCACACGCTCTTGTTGTTGTTGTCGTTGTCGTCTTTCCTCCTGTCGCTTACTCTTTCGTAAAGGTGCCTCTCCCATCTCTTTGTGTCGGTGGCGACTTTGTTTTGCTGCTGCTGCATGTGACGTCGACGACGTCTCCCCAAGATTGACGACTCCATTGGTAGTTGCATCGGTATTGCGAGGTTTGGCAACATTGGTGGTTGTGGTGGTGGAAACTCGTACGGGTAATAGTGGTGCTCTATGTTGTTGTTTCGATGGTTGTTGTTGTGATTCGAGTGAGCGTTGCTGTCTCTGGCTGATTTCCTCCACTGATTGCAATGTTGAAAATCCACTATTGTTGTAATCAGCCACTTTTGAACCATTAACATTAGAACTAGAGCCGACACCGCCGTTATTAGCACCACGCTTGTTATTATCAGCACGGCCACTAGGAGTACCGGTGTTGTCATTGCTGTCATTTTTTCCTCCACCGTTTCCAATATTGGTGGTCTTGGTCGCTGTCGTATCACTGCTGATCCTACTGGATTCACCTGCTCTAGTAAGATTATCAAGTGCAACAGCGGGCGGTTTAGTATTGTCAGGTTGATTAGCTGCAATCAATTCTTGTCGATAGAATCGTCCTTTTAAAGGTGCTAGTTTTTCATCCTGTGGATCCAAGACGAAATAAGTATCTGGTTTATCGGGCTGTACAAATCTTCGGCCAAGTGGGAAAACCTCGCGTGTATATTTTTCACGCGCAACCAGTTTTATAGGATTTCCATGTGCTGGCGGTGGCCTTGAAAGGCGGACCCAGCCAGTCAGCGACGATAGTTTTTCATGTGCAGCGTCCGCTGCCTCACGACTGGTTGCACTGTATACAGTATTTGGCTGTGCACGCCTCCGTCTATGTCGCAATTGGCGTGCAACCAATAATGCATGTGCATTTGCACTTTGTGGCTCTGATGTGTCAACAGGAGCTGCTCCAAACAAAGCACGTGTTTGTGTTGTATTCATTTGTGTTTCAATTGCCGGCAAAATGTGTAACCATCGACGGTGTTTACCCTCTGGATTTTGCTGCTCCCCAAGAGTCATAAAATACATTTCGATGCGTTTGCGAATGTTTCGAATAAATGAGTCCAGTTTTGGTAGGCGTGTTACATCCTCAGCAGCTGGAGCAAATGTGCACTTTATCTGTATGGTGCAATACCTATTGTTGTTGTTGTTCTTACAGTTGAATGTAAAAAACTCACACCATATAACATCTTTTGAAAGTGTATAGACATGAAACAACGATCAAAGTCGGAACGCAAACGCATGGGGGCACGTCCATTATTACGTTTCATAATGTGCTTGAAGGCACTTGTCACTTCTAAACCTGTCTTTTGTTTCAATGGCTCCATCCAAACTTCATTTGTAAAATCATCACAGCATACCAAAATATAACGATAATTGTCATTGGAATGCATATCACGTTCTGGCATCACCATTAAATCAACAGACCAAAACCGATCTGGGCCGCTTACCTAAGTAATGATAAAGACACATGGTTAATTATTAAATATCATCACAATTCACAGGAAAAGGAACGTACAAGAATAGGTAATCGCTCAAAACCACGTCTCCAGGATGGATGTCCTTTTAAATAATAGGCCGGTTCATTTAATAGAGCATGTTTTCGCCATTCATCACTAGGTAGATTATATTGTGTACGTAACCATTTAGAACCACCAAGATTTTGAGTATATTGTTTATGCATCATCACGATAGAGATTAATGTGATTTTTTTGTTATTTCACTATAGTGTTTAGGCACCTGTTGTCGAGGTACCTTTCTACCTCTAGGCACACGATGGTGAGGTTTGTCCTCGTCGTCTTCAGAGGTTGTTTGTTCCCGTAATGCTGTACTAGCTACAATCGCAGCAGATCGTTTCGCAACCTCTCTCTTAGGTACTTCGGGCTGTGTACTACTGGCCCCCCCACGAGAACTGACAGCACCACGAGGTCGGCCACGACCACGCTTGAGAATTTCTCTAGGTGGTTTCGGTGTTATACTTTGTCGGGTTGATTCGCCACCGCCACCGCCACCGCCACCTCTTTTTGGAATCTCTTCTAATGGGGTTCCAAACTCTGTAGGAGCACTTTTAAAATCCTCTTGTTGCTCGTCCTGATCAGTATCGTCTTCAATTATAATACTGTCGTCTTCAACAACATCTGAATCGGCCTTTTCTGCCTCCAAGTTTCGATCATAGCCTTCACCATCACTAGATTCAACTCGATCGGTTTCTTGTTTTGTTGTCACTCCTCCAGTCTGTGGCGTTTGTTGAACCTCTGTTTGTATTTTAGCACTTACATCTCCACTTTTCTGCCCCTGTACTTTTTGTTGTTGTTGCTGTTTCTCATAGCTATCCATAACCTTATTGTAGAAGTAGCTTGAACCTTCTGGTGGGGCAGAACTTGTGCCAGGTTCAGGTCCAACAATTCCATGATGTAAATAATCAAACACATCAGCTCCAGGTTGCTCTTCTCCGGGTATTTTCAAACGCCCCAATGGATCCAAAACATCGGATGCAATAGGCTCCAATGCATTAAGAACCTTATCCACTTTCGCTCTATGCTCTGGTGCAAAACTTGCACGTATAAGAGAAGCCGAATATGGCAATGGGACAGCGTTTTTAGAGTATGGTACAGGTGCACCTTTACTTTTATGTGTTATATTCTGCTGTAGTTTATGTGCTTCTTCTAGAACAGCTTCTGGAGGTATTGCAGGGATTTTTGGATCAACCACATTGTTGCCACGTCGCAGCTCTTTCAAATGTTGTCCTCGTACTTTACGTGCAGCACCATGTAAAAAATTAGCTAGTCGTTCATTATCGTCCACTGTCTGTGCATATAGATTAGAGTCGTTTGCTCCTACAATTCGTGCTTTCTTTATAGGATCTTCAGCAACACCATGTCTATGTCCTTTCTGTTTAAACTCGAGCCAAGCCATAATCCTCTTTATTATTATTATTATTATTATTATTAGCAGCAAGTGAATACAAAAACAACAACAACAACAACAAGTATATAGTATTTATTCAATAAGAGTAGAAAACTGAAAAGAAAATCACTTTTTAATGCCACCACCAGATTTTGGGGGAGAATAATTCGACATGAAAAAGCTTAAAAGAATGTTAAGTGCCTGACCATTACACAATGATAAAAGGGCACGTCGAAGAGAATTCTCTTGCATGTTACCAGACAAAACAGACATAAACTTATGCTTGTATCGCTTTAACACGCGTTTACGTTTTTTATTCACATATATCACACCAGACATTAGGTTTGCAATGACATCCTGTAGACATCGTAGCGTGTCCTCGGAAACAGAGTTTATAATGTTGCGACGTTCCTTCACTGAAGATACTTTTGCCAGCCTTTCCAAAATTAGCCAATTGCGCACAAGTCGACTTGTACTTTTTCGACGTTTAACACCACCACCACCACCAGTTGTTGCTTGTTGCGACGGTGCTTTATGTTGTTGAGATACCTGCGGCGGCTTGCTTTGCAGCTCCGAAAGCTGTTGTTGTATATGGCGGTTGGGATTGGAAGGTCCATCTGTCATTCTGTTGATTTTCCTTCTCTGCAGTCTGTTTTTTATTACTACTACTACCACTAGTGTGACGACGATTCAAGCTTGACCACTTTGCTTTTAGTGGACCTCCAGCTGCACAAAGCTCTTTTCGAAATGATTCGTCTGAATCACACACACGCTCTATTGCTATATCAGCTGGCACAGCAACAACTTTTCGACCCAATCGTTGTGCGTGTCGTGACAGCGGCGCAAACCTCAAGGTGCCTTTTTCTCCTGATGACGCCTTATCTGTTGTTGTTGCTACTTTACGATTGTCAATACCTTGATGATCAATATCACTAGATAACTTTTCCCACTGATAAAAAACACGATCTTTGTCCCAGGGGAAAACTGAATTTGATAGTCTTAGTTCATCGGGAATTGAGGGATCAGAATTTGCAAACAAATGTCCAAAGTTCTTGTCTGCAATTGCTTGTTTATATGCACCAATAAATAGTGCAGGGTCTTGCCAACGTTGAGCAAACGATTTTGTAGTTAATGCATCTGATGGGAAACTGAATAGTACAAAATAAACGCTCGAGCTGCGTGTTTGTTTCAGATTCTGCAATGGTGGTGGTGTGAAGCTTGAATAAATGTATGCATGCAGGAAAAAACTTTCAAAACAAATAATACCTGTGTGTCAAACAGACTTTGTAGTGTTGCTACAAGCGTAATGTTATGATGTCTGGCCGCTCCCTGTGCGAGATCTCGAAGTAATCGTGTGGGATTAGCACCTACTGTTGAACGACTGTTTTTGCTCACACCTTCTCCACTTTTATCATCAACATCAACGATAGCCGACGAAACACTGGCTGATAAATCGTCAAAAACCAGTAGCAAGTGTGAATCCTTTGTGTTTGAACGCTCGTCGAGTTCCTCTTTATATTTCACGATTGTTTGCCACGAGTCACAAAAATCTTCTGTTCTGCCAAACTCGGCATATGTTTTTAGTGCTAAATACTTTTCCTGCCAATAACTGAACAAGAATAGACAATGGTCGGGTGGATGGTCATAAATGTGTTGTCTGTTTTTAATTAGTTCAATTAACAGCGTTGTTTTTCCAGAACATGGGGGAAATTTATACAAATAAACACATACTTTTTAATGACATAATCCATATATACCATTTATATATGTTTTGTGCATTAAAATGGCAATTATTTGCATTAATTTCAAAGGCATCTGAGCTTCCAAAAATTAACATTGGATAGGAACTGTGAAGTCGCTGCATCTTTACCTCTTCTTCTTCTTCTTCTTTTTCTTCTTCTTCTTATAGTAGTAGTAGTATACTAAAAGTCAAGCGTTAACCTTTATTTGATCACACCACAATCAAACAATTACAAAAAGTTTACGGTACACAACAAAAACAGAAAAAAGCCTAAAATACAAAAGTGACATGATCATTAATCGCGAATGCATTTTCCGGCGGTACGCACGACCTTGCTACCATGTCCATCATACATTCCTGCAAAATAGTCCCTGCGGCCCTTTTGACGATCGAGTTCAGCTTGGGTTGGATAGGTCGACATTGACATTTCGTGATTGGCAGTGACACACTTTTGGCACATGTCAATGGTCAGCTGAAAAAACGAGCAGCACATGTGAACAAAAATAAAAACATGAAAAACAAGAAACATACCCGACATCTCCCATTCACATCGCGCATGCACTCTCGGAAAGATGTCACCGCCCTGAAACAAAAACAAATGTGCAAGTGTCGTTTGAATAACAACAACAACAACATGAAAAACACACCTGCAATATTCACACATTAGCAGAACAATTGCCTCTGTACGTGTCAGACAGAACGGCGGCCCCACCAGCTGAGTATACTGCATCGGATATGGGTACTTTTTGTGTCGCTCATCAATCTCCGACTTGTCCAAGGTGTCAAACTCCCGTTCTGTACTGTCCCCTTGAAACAGATCATATGCCTCGCAGTTCAATGTCCGGCATGGCTGTGTACACACACATTACTATGATATTGAACACTGTTGTTGTTGTTGTTGACAAACAAAAAACAAAACAGAACCTTGCACATGTCGATTATGAAGGTTGTGCGGTCGTTCGCAAACCGTTTCCCGCGTGCACGTTGTGAAATATCCCGGCAGGTTCTGCACATCCAAAACACCACAGTGTTTGGAGGGCGAAAGGGGAACGGCGGTGCATCGAGTACATCCTTCTTCACAAACGGTTGATCAAACAGTGCGGGATTGCCACCTGTGTTGCAATATAATACCCCACCACAACATATAATAATAAAAACATACCACAATGACAACAAACGGGAAAGGATTGAGCTGCGTCCATGTTGATCCACATGTTGAATGCCACGTTCAAACTCGGTCAATCCAATGTACTTTCTTCCATCAGCCGTTTTTTTCACTTCTTCTACCCCTTTGTCTGCACTGTTTCTTTTCTTCTGCTGCTGCTCCATTGAAGACCTTTCCAGAGCCTCGAGAAACATGTCGTCATCCTCGTTTTCATCATTCTTGTCCATATCATCCTCATCTGTAAGATGTACAATTTTCTGACACTCTGCAAAAAAGGAATTCTCAACAAATCGCCAACTTTTGGCACTCTTTTTGCTCATGTTTCCACCACCTTCTCCACTTGGACGCTTTCTGGAGCCACCATCTCGTCCTTTTGGGTTTTTTTCTTCCTGTTGTTGTTGCTGCTGCTGCTGGTCGGATCGCGTAACACCATGTGATAGCCCAGCGATGTCTGCTTCAAGGCAACGTGGTTTTGCTCTCTTTAACATTTGCAAATCACTCCCAATATACTCAAATTCATGCTCACTGGTGTCATCCCCCCCGCTGTCGTGGATGATTTCACATGATTTGTCTTTTTCCTCGTTGTCGATTTCTTCGGCGGCGGTGGCGGTTTCTGTTGGTTGTCCAGGGAGCACTTTTCCAGAGACCCTTCGACGTCTGCCCCTTGCGGATCCTGTATCCATTTGCAGTGTTGTTGGGGGTATCCTTTCAGGCACTTGAGATCTCGTATTTTCGTCTGCACAATAGTCGTCACTGTTGACACTACTGGGGAAGAGAGCTCGCTTTGCGTGTGTGCTGTGTGTGGATTGTGACTGTGTGCTGATGACATTTGGTCCAATGACTTGGGCGGGGGGGGCGGCGGCGGCGACGTTTGCATGCGCGACACCATCTCCTCCCAACCCTCTGACAACGTTTCTGTTGCGAATGGCATCGGCCTCGTTTCTGTTGAGGTACTCTGCGTTTGTACATTATGATTACTTTTACAAAGTTATAAAAACAAAAACAACATGTCCGACCTGGAGGGCCATCTGTACTGGGTCCACTGCTGTTTTGCTGCACTCTTCCAATACCGCCTCCAGATTTTCCACCTCTGGCAGGGGGTTTGGCCTTTGTATCTGTGGCACTTCTCTTTGTGGCTGCGGCTGCTGAAACGCCATATGGCTTGGTGGCAACGCTGGTGGCGGGTTTGGAAACACCATCATCTCTCCCATGGGCTGTGCTTGAGTCTGCTGCTGCAACATTTGTGGCTGATAAAACATGGAACTCTCTGCCATGCTTATCTGTCTGGCCTGACATTCTGCCACTGACATTGTTGCCAGTGTTTGGGATATTATCGGACATTCTGCAAGGGGAAAAAGGGGGCATTGGGCAAGAAGCATAATCAAAACGAAATGTAAATAAAACTCACTTTTCAATCGTTCCAATAGTCTCTGACTGTCTGTTAGACACTGATATTCTGTTTCAGCAATCACACGAACAGAATCCAGTTCGAAATTGATGACCGACGACGACGACCGCAATGAATCAATTATGATGTTATTGCACCATGAATATTATCGTAGTAGTAGTAGTAGTTGTAGTAGTATTAGAGCCTGCGATTTTATTTTTCACATTAATAACACAATATAATAATAATAATAATAACAGCAATAGTCTAAATGCGATTGTATCCATATGGAAAAGTTCGAATAGCCGTAGCACCTCCAACACCAGGCGGGACAAAAAAACGCTTATTTGAAACAGGCTTATAATACTTTTTCCGCCCATCAACAGATATACGGAAATCTTTACTCAACAAAAAGTTGAGTTCATTCAATCCTAATTTTTTCAACTCGGTTTGCTCTAAAAGAGATCGGACAGCATCACACATATTATCATAGGAGACAGTTGGTTTTCTATCACTCTGTCCTTGTTGATCGGTTTCCGCAGCGGTTGCAAAGCCTCGCAGTCGTACAGTCTTATATGTTTCTCCAGTGTCAGGGTTTTTTGCAGTGTAGGCATATTGTTTAGGCTGCAATGAGGTTATAACATTAAACACAATTTTCATCAATTATACACATATATAAACGAACCCCCACAATGCAAATATGCTCCAATTTGAATTGATCCTTCAGCACTGGTGTCAACTGTCCAAGATGATGTCCACATAGCGACTGCAAATTCGACCCATCCAAAGCCATTATTGAATCCCTGTGACACCAAGAACAATGACACAACATTAATGTAAAGAAACACATGGTAAAAAAGGATAATAACAAACGTGTCTGTATACAGCAACGATTCTTCTGGAATTCTAATCATAGCCTCATATAACTCCACTCTCGCATAACCAGTCACCATCGTAGTGATTATTGGAACACTAAACGCATTGTTTGGACCTACATGTGCCAAACTTGAGTCCTGTGATATAGAATGCTGCACCATTACAGAAGACTCTAGTCCTAGTTTTGATGCATCCGCTGAACCAAAGTGCTGAAAGAGAGGGCGGGAAATGTACAACAATTTACATGGTGCAATATAAACACAAGTGTAAACCTGTAACCAGTGCACATTCAAGTTTGGATTTTCAAGAACCTTTAACAAGCTTCCATGATCTTTGAAAAACTCTGTCTGTGAACCGGATTTCTTCTGGGCAAACTTTCCAATGAGTGAATTGATCATCAGTTTGGCAACAGAACGTTTCACTGGATTTGGAGCAAACGATGTTGGTGCAATGTAAATGCCAAACCTCTCGAAAATTTCTGCTGAATATTCTTCTGCACTCTTGTCCGGCGGTAAATCTAAAGCAAATACATTTATTTATCATTCCAATGTGAACAAAAATAAAAAAACGAACCGCTTGCTTGGCACTTTAGCTTATAGAAAGCCAACATGAAGGCACTTATTAGCCCTGAATAAACCCCAGCATCTCTTGACCAGACACGTGATTCATAAACATGGGCTGAAACAATCCGCACAATCTTCAGTCCCGTATTCCTAATTGCCGCACACAATTCAACCTGAAAAGAATAGACTTCAAATTCCTGAAAAAATCCTATATGCAATAACAACAACAAACCGTTGTCCATGTTCCACGAAAAATCTGCTCTTGAAAAGTATGTGTGCACACATTTACATTCTGCTCAATGCAACATGCTGCACATGTACTGTAGAATATCTTCTCATCACCTCCTGGTAGTTTGGCTCGGAATGGTAACGGTGGAACAAATATATCCGCCTTTGGATAATGCACCCATGCTTTGACAACACCAAAATGACTCTGCGATATATTGAAAACATAACTACATGTTGAAAACAGAAAAACATGAAAAACGCACCAGAACCCATTCATTCAAGTCTCCAGAAATGCCCCCTTCTGTAACAATTTCTCCAGGGCCTTGTGCCATCGGTTTTGTTAAACACATTGCAGGATACAAACTGCAAAAGTCCAAAAAGTCTGCATTTGGATTTTTAACATTCATATTGTCATATGTGCCAATTTGGAATGTGTCAATTCTGCCACCTGCAACATAATATACTGTAGTAGAGCAAAACAAAATACAACAAAAAATGCCACTTCTACACTAACCAAAGTTAGCATCATAGATGCTCAAAGGTTTATCTGATAACGCTTCTGTGAAAAACTGTTTCATTACACGATTTGAACTTAAAACATTCCGACACTCATGTTCCCAATATACATCATAATGCAAAGGGCGAACGGCCTTCGCAATGTTATTAGCTCGAAAAAAGTCATATTCTCGAACCTGCAACGGCGTTTTACCACCGAGCAATGTGAGTGGTCTGCATGAATAACAACATGTGTAGTATATATAGGCATGAAACCAACCGTTTCTTCTTTACCAAATGACATACCTGACAGCACTCAAGTGATTTGTACACATTGGACATGCATGGAAAAAACATCCATGAATGTCAATTAGTCGTGATGGTGTGTTAGAGCCTCCTTCAAACTCTGCACCATCCACTTTGTATTGTCGATTCCGGGCACAACGAACGACATATTCACGATTGTTGCCAGCATGTTGTACGTGAACCTAAAGACCAACAATAAATACATATAACAACAACAACAACAAATATGAAATAACTAACACCAAAATATCTACTATATGCGGTCAAAAATGCCATTGAAAATCTACTATTTCGATCCATCAGAGCTTCGCCTCGATAAATGGCCAATGTATTCTCTTGTAAGAATCGAACTAAAAATGAAATAACAATATGCTGAAAAAAGTAATGACAAACGCAATTCAAATCAACATACTTTGGAATACACGTAGTGCCAATCCTGATATTGTAAAAGTACCTTTTTCTGCAAAAAGATCAACCTTTAACAAGTTTATTAGTTCCTCTCGAAAACGCATCGCTGCATATGATAGTGCATAGCTATCTCTTTGGCAATACACAGACATCTCTTCAAAAACACAAAAGGCTTTGTCATAGTGTTCAGCATGGTACAGGTCAAAAGCATTTGTATCTCTGCCAGAAACCGTAAACTCCCACTTGGGTCGTAAGTGACAGTATGCATCTGTCACATGTTCCTCATTCATATCGTAGCAGAAAAAAGATTTTGCTACAGGAACCTCAAACGATTTGCACAGGTTTTCCAATGATGTAGGTATATAGTTTGCCCAGCATATCAGTTTGATTCCACCCTTGAACTTGACATATAGTAGCCGATTGCCACGTGAAAAGGTTGTCTCTGGTGTTTTGCATTGTTCTATCAATGCAGATAGTAGAAAGTGAAAGTCAAACCTGCTACCAAAGTGGCTAACAATTGTTGCATTGGCATTATCTGAAAACGACAAGTGATTAATAAGAGTCATGGAAAAAACATTATAAAAACTCACCAATGCAAAAAAAACTTTCGACAAAATCATATACACAATTCTCTCCTGCCCAAACACAGACTCTTGCCACACCACATTTGACACATGGCGCATACATGTCCTTTTTCCAACAGCGAGAACATGAACTGTGTTCGCAACGATGAAAAATGAAAGTATTATAAAAACAATTAGCAAAAACAAAAACTCACACTATAGTTGTCAGCAGGTTCGCTTTGTGTACATTTGTACTGCTACATATTCTGGTTTCCAAATCCAAAAACACAATTTTCTTGGACCTTTCAGTTTGACGTGCTTTCAAAACAGGCAAATGACATGCAGTATGTGGCTCAGTCATAGATACTTGCTTTTTACAGTAACCACACCCAAAAGTTCTTTCTTCGGTACACCGATGAGTGTTAACAAAAGATCCATCCTCACGCTTTTTGAGACTAAAATAATGTCCACATCCAGCACATAATCGTTGTGCATAGCATCGAGGTATAGACCATCGACCTCTCCCTTGTGCATGTAAATGCTGCCTATGTCCAAAAGACACACATATATAATCATATGTTACAACAAAAACCCAATCCAAAACATACCGAAAGCAAAAGTTGGAGAAAAACTTTCTTAGGCAATCCGGACATGTCCTCTCTTCCCCTTTGACTTTCTCACAATCACATAGTAGACTTGTAATTTTCCTTGTTGATGTCAGAGAAACAATCCCACAATAGGCACATCGAAATGGACATATATGCCTAAGTTTCATATGTGAAATTAGTCACTTGAAAACAAAAAATAAAATTTAGCAAACAAACCTTTTCTGTCCAAACAGCACCTCCTTGCATGTCTCACAAAATCCATGTGCACTTAAAAAGGTCACTAAACCCCATATTACAGCAAAAAATATATTTCCGCCATGGTGATACAAACACAAATTGATTACATATGGGCTTAGCATTGTATGCAAGTGTGAATCAGATGGTGGCCAAACCTGCTCTTTAATACCCTCTTGAAAAACCCTAATAGCAACACCACGTAACATGGGAACATTTTGAATCCTATCTAAAGCATCCAGGCCGACAAAAACGTTTGCAGGTGGTAAACCAGCTTCTGTACGCAATTGAGATGCCAACTTTTCAAGTTCTACAGATGGACTTTTTTGACAATTACGTCTAACACGACGCCAATAGTTGCGAGATTCCTTACCCTTATCAGGATTATAAGCACGTATTTTACCTAATGCTAAGCATACAGCATAAACCAAAGTTTGTTCAGATGCAACAACATATTCACAATGTTTTCGCTTTTTATTTGTCATCATTGATTGTCGTAATCTTGCAGTTGTGACATCCTGATATGCGGATCTTCTACGACCAGCACTCAATCTACCAACTGTGCCATAGTTATTCAAATCAGTCAAATCCTCAGGTATTGTAACATCGGACACATCAGAATTGTTCCCATCGTCATTGTCATTAAAACATCTGATTAAGCTGAATGAGCCAGAGGCTGGAGCAGCATATGAGCAGGATGGTTGATCAACTGGATCCATTATTGTTCTGGGTGTCAGAAAAAATTACAATTGTCACTCTCGCATCATAACGTTATATATATATTACTTACCAATGACATTAACAACCAGTGTCATAGAACCGTCGGTCAGATTTATGGTTTGATGAGAGTTTAGTAGGTTTCCAATATCTTGAGCCGAAGCAACCGAACTAAATCGAGTTCCCAGACGAAAGTGCTCCAAATATGCTGTGTGAATGCAAAACACATTGTTCTTTAAAAATAGGAATCATATTTAAAGTAAGCATAGAAGGGGAACATACATTCTGGCAAATTTGGATGTTGTAGTGAAACACCAACATATACCAAACACCAACTAGACGGATGACGGTCCCCAACAGTGTGTCTAAAAAAAATAAGCATGGCATGAAAACCAAAACAATTTATGACATGAACCAAAAATACCTGAATACACAGTCTATTGCTTCACTCAAAACAGCATCAACGTTTGAGTGTTCGTTCAAATCATGGAACGAAACCCTGTATGCATTCAAATTTAGCTTGAACCTTTCAGTATATTGTCTTTGTGGCTTAAAAATTGTAAAATGCTTCCGCCCAAACAAAATACCACTTCCTGATCTACTTTTCAGAATATTCGCCAAAACCTGATTATCGCTATTAGATGAACCAGCTACATCATCGTCATCCATAATTTATTATTATTAAAATGAGCACTATCAGATCTGCAGCAGTTCAAAATGTGATAAAAGGCAAACAGGTCTACATTTCAAAGGTGGGTGAACAATGTCAAAAATTCAATATCTTTATACTACAAACAAAATCCCTCAATTTCAGGACGATAATGACTATGTGGAAAACATAATGGCATACTTCAGAAAAGATGTACCACTTGAAATAGGTGCTCTTTTGCTGTCCTACATTCCAATTGGACACATCCTAATGCTAATCAAATGCGTTGCCACAAAGAAGCGAACCCATGAAAACAGTGATGAATTTAATATACGCAGAACCTTGATTCACTTGCTAAATAGCAATCACATTATGACAATTATGCGAGGCAAACTTATAACACTAATTGAATTCCAAGCTAGGACAATCACATCTGATGGTACAATGCAGCTTGTGATCAACTACTTTGGATCTGGAAAAAACGATGGTTTCTCATTATCCGTCGCATATGGTGAAAAAATACCCATACATGTTACCAATATGATACGCTGGTGTATGAACATTAAGCGTGTATGCTTTGTTGTAAGAGATGAGATGAATAATACCTGCACACATTACCTACATCAACTATGGCCAATCTTTGCCAAAAAGGAAAAAATGTGCCAACTAGCTCTATTTGTAATTGGTAACAATACACAAATTGCCTTTAGACACACATTTGCTTATTTACATTCAATTGTTAGCACCTTAAAACCATCCCAATTAGTTTTGTCATTTGTATGTACAAATGACATACTTACAGGACAAATGCTACAATTATTTTTAGATACAAGTCAACTTGACCAAATACTATCAAAATGTAAGGCATGTTCAATTTCAGTACAAATTACAAAACTCATCCATCAACATGACATGAATGCTTCACCTCTTGCAATGTGGAAAAACATGATTTGGCACATCAAACAGAAAATACCAGATCAATATTTAGAAACTTTTCACTATGAATTCAAGTATTGTGTCATGTTAAGCAGTAAGAATGAATTGAAAGAAAAGTTTCACTTTTGTCATAAAATAGCTGAAGAACATACTTCACTTAAGTGTACATCATGATTACATTCATACTGATATTGTTACAGTTATTATTATTATTGTTACTATTCTTAGTGTGAAATGTTGAATATGAAATTACTCACCTCACACAGCTGTATTTATACCAGCCAAAGCCCATAAACACAACAGCTGCAGAATGGCAACATCAAAGGTGTCACATAATTCACAACAGGTGCATATTGAGGCATGGTAACATCAAAGGTTTCTCTTAATTCAATCAATTCAAGGACACTTTCACACAGTGGCACGTTCAAACATAATTTACAAGGCCAGCACAAATTCAAAATTTACATGCATTCCCTATGCAGTGGAACACCGTTCAAAACTCTTTCAAGGTCATCACAATCTCAAACCCAAAACACTCTCAAGGTCAACACAATTTCAAACTATGTATGCATTCACCCCACAGCATACCTTTTGAAACCTTTGCCTTTTCCAATTCAGTGTAGACATTCTCTCTTTCTTTTCTGTATCAGCATTCATTACATGTAATCTTTTTATCACCCATCAAAATAGGACAAAAAAAAAACATTCATATATACAACACACATTCACTATCATCAGGGCATTTGAACATATGAGGAAATAAGGTGTGCACTATACTAATTCCAAAACAAAATTTCTATGCTAAACCACATGACAACGCAAAATTAGGTTATGGTAGTCACTTGACGCAAAAATAGGTTACGGTAGCTAGCGACGCAAAACATCTCCCCCCACAACACTACCATAAGATTTGGATACCGCGACGACGCAATAATAATCACGCAATAATCTTGCGTCCCATTCTTTTGCGTCAACTCTATATTCTCGCGTCAACCCCCCCAATTCTCGCGTCGCTACCGTAACCCTTCTTGCGTCAACAACAACAATTATGACGTCATAATAACATAAGTACCACTTTGGGGACATAACTCTCACAAATACGGACACTTTCCGGAAAAAATAATACCATAAACACACATTTTCTTTACTAGGAACGAGTGTAGCGCACACCCTATTCCCCCATAGGTTAAAACGCCCTTATATACTGCTCCCCCCCCAAGTTCCAAGAAAATGGAAAGCTGGTAGAAAAACTAAGCCCGCAATGTATTTAAAGTGGCAAATTTTTGCTCAGACATGGCATTTCTCTGTTTTCATGCACAGTGGGCCTATACACATCAGCCTGCGGCCCTTCTGGCATATCGGTCACAAAATTCGAGGCATCATAAAAGTCTGCACTGGCGCCACTGGTAAATGTGTTGTTAGCCCATGTTCCACTACAGCCAGGCCGGTCGCTTGCAAGTGTAGAAGTGCGGCATCTCGCAAAATCAGCATACGCTCTCATGTCGACTCGCGGTTGGCTTGCTGGCACCACCTGTGTTCGTAGAGGTACAAAGATTTTAGGTGTTTGTAGACAATATGTCAACTAGTTTTGTGTCAACTATACCCTATCAACTTGTGGTTTAACTTTCTACACACTAGTTGACATTGCAAATTCGCGTCAACTCAATGTCAACTAAATAACATTAAAACAATTTTATAAATATCGCATTTAACAGAAGTATTGAAAATTATGAGGAAAATAAAAAAGTAAAGTTGAAAATATATATTTAACGAAAATCTAGTTGACACAAATTCAGTTGACATCCCACGTGTTTGTCATCTTAGTATTACGCATTTCTTAATTACGACTTTTCTATGCAGTTTTCGCCCCCTATAAATTTTCAATTGTTACAGTAAAAAATATTTTATGAAAGGCGGAAAAGTAAATTTTGTGTACAATATTCGCTCGAATAAGGCACGTCGCAATAAACTCCCCCGAAAATGTTACTTTAAAGTTTACTATGTGGTGTCATGTCTGATTATTTCGAGGAAAAAATAGTAAATAAAATTTTTTTCGCAAATATTTCAACTTTCAAAAATTTTCATCAGACATCCACATGTACATTGGTAAATGTTAGAAAAACATACCCTTGGCGTATGTGTTGCGCTAGTGTTTGAGCTCCTATTGGACGAATTAAAAGCAACGTTGTACCGCTCCGATGCCGAAGTGAGACTTGACTCCTGCCTGAAAACATTTTAATTTTACCACTTTTTCTCGAATTATCCTCTGGGGGACATTATTTTGACATAGTAAACTTGAGTAAATTTGTTTTAGAGTGGGGGTGGGTGTGTGGAGATGGTAAACTGGCAAATAAAAGTAACAAAGGTGGTAAACTTTGTGTGGGTGTGGGTGAGATTTTTTCATAGTGCAAAATTTGGGGGGTTTAGTTGGGGTTTGGGGGGTTGTGATATTTCTAACAATTGTGTCGTTACGTGATTTTTCTGAACCCCCTTAATGGTAAAGTATAAGGATGTTTATGTAGTTTTTATTGAGTATAATTCGAGAAAATATTATTCATGTAAGTATATGAAAAAATGTCAAGTCAAACTTACAAAGCCACTCTTTCTGGATCATTTGCAATCTGTTGACGGCTTCGTTTGCGTATGCAATGTGCAAAAAATATCGCGATTGTCATTATCAGGGTCAAGCTACCAAAAATAGCGATGAAGCTGAGCATTAGCAATTCCGTCTGCAAGAGGCATATATTGATTTTTTGTATCACACATAAGTTGATATAAAGTTGTAAGTATTTACATGAATGTCTGCCGCAATTTTATCCAGCCTTTTATCAAAGTCAAAATTGCTTGTGCCTGATTTTTGTTCCAAAACGGCAATAATCGTTTTTTCTATTAAATTTTGCACATCACTCTCACTCAAAGATAATTTCGACCCTTGTGCCATAATGTTGTTGCGAGCAGATGTATAGTGTATTTTGGTTGTTGTTGTTGTTGTTGTTGTTGTTGTGGGTGGTTGTGTAGTACTTTGTGTGCTGGGGACAGTCCCAAGTCATGTAAGGTGTATAGTAAGGTGTCAAATGTTAAGCACAAGGTAAACTGTCAATTGCCATGCCAAATTGTTTTGATTGTTACTTTATTTTCCATTTGACTTTACATTTGACACTTGACTTTACAACTTATAGAACTTGGGACTGACACCTGGTAAATGTGGATGGTGCCAAAATTTTGGTAAAACTTTTTTCCTCCTGCCCCTCAATGAAGTGTGCCAACTTTGTGGACATGGCACTATTATCATTAAAAAGTTTGCCCCAGTTGTCTGCATTTGCACATGTCAACTGAAATTAAAATGTTGTAGTAGTTGTGGTGGCAGTATATGCAAAAAATTTATAGCTTATACTTGACAAACCTTCAATTTTGCCAAACATTCATTGATAGAAAAAAATTCATGCTCAACATTCTTCAGAATTGATTCCAGTGAAACCTGAACAAATATACATAAAGAGAAATTTTTATTAGTGAAAAAGTATTATAGCTGTATTTTTACATGCTGTGTGGTCAAATTGGTCCTGACTCTATTGTCATACTGAATCATGGTTGATATCACATCTTGCTTTTGCATGTCCATTTTGCTTTCCAATTGCCTGAATGACTCATGTAGAACACTTTGACAATTTCCAAAGGGATCCACATTTTTCTATGAAATTTGTACTATATTGAAATGATCAAATACATTGAATATATATATATATATATTGGCATATACCCACCACGGTTGATGACTCCATGGTGTCCATGTCACTGCTCACATTGCACCTTTGTAAAATTTGTGAAGCATAAGCTATAATTTCTGCTATACTGCCACTCAACTTGTTGATATTGTTCATAGTCTGCTCAGAATTTTTTTCCAGCTCAATCAGGACTGTATTTGTGTCACATGCACTTTTCATTTCAAAAATGTCCTGTAGCTTGTTCAAAGTGTACTCATGATTTTGTTTGAGCACATTCAGCACACTGTTGGTGTCACATGTACTGATTTTCTCAAGAATTTCCTCCTTATCTGACCAAATATTTGCAATTTTTTGTGACTGATCTGAAATTTTTGTCAAAATTGAAGAACCCTGGGCCCTAATTTGACTGTCTATTTTTTGCTGAGATTCCATAACAATGCTTTTAAACATCTCTTTAAACTGTGCACAACTTTTTTCACACATTGGCGCCTGCATTGTCAACAATCAACCAAATTACACTTTACATTGCAGACTAAACTAACATATGTAGAAATTCAACTAAACCGATTTTTTAATGGTTACCGTGTCGGAAGGGGTCGTGTGATAGTCCTCGATGCGAAACATTGGGGTCGTTCTGCTGCTGGTGCTCCCTGTGGTGTCTGAGTCGCGCGCCAATGCAGTTGGGACTTTTTGCGGCGCAGAAAATTGGTGCGTGGATGTTGTTGGTGTTTGCATTTGGCACTCTATGGCGGTATTCGGGCCCACTCTGCAAAATGTATGGGGGGGGGTAGGATAATTTTCAAGATTTTAAATTAGATTAATCACTTAGAAAAATATGTCCACTGTAAAGGCGAATATTGTTGAAGTTGGCAATATTTCAAATTGGCCCCCAACTGTTCGGCCCTAGTGAAAAATTTATACTTAAATACTATAACGCCTCGAATTATCCGCCACGAGTTAACCCCCTCAAAAAACCACATGTAAAATTCGACTGTTGAAATAATAAACCCCCCCCTGGAATAAGCCCCCCTCCCCTTGAAGTATATCCCCCAATGTTTACTGACGAAAAAATAAACCCTCTGGGGGTATTTAGAGGTAATATGGCAATGATGATATTCACTTTACCATTTTAAAGTTTAGTAAAAACTCGCTAAAGGAAATAATAACCCCCGGAGGGTTTATTTTGCGGAAATATGGTACCATAATTTATCTAATAGATGGTGCGGTTGTATAACTTTGTAAAAATAGGTACTTTAAAACTAGTCTCACTATTTATTAAGCACTCCCTCCAAAATTGAGTAAAAACATCCGATAAATGTAAAAACACACACCTCATTTTAAAATCTTTTTCCAGCTCACAAAACTGCGCTGGTAGTGAAATTTTAGACGCCAAATTCCACTTGTATTTAATCTTGTCCTAAAAAAAAAATGACTCGATTTTAAATAGAAAATTTAAATTTCAACTTTTGAAAGAAAAAACAAACAATGTGGAAATTGGCCTTTTCCAAATCACTTGACAAACACATAATTGTTCCGGAGGCATTGTATGGGCAGGCACAGTAATTGCAAATACTGTGGAATGCACCAAATCCATACGCTGACAAGTTTAAAAAATGTTTTGAAATTATTTTGGGAAGTATGCCAAAAAATTCCAGACCAACCGAAAATGGTGCAAAGTCCGATAAGCGCCAACAATTTTGTCATTTTCGGCGCGAATGAAAAATTACGTTATGTTTTCCAGTAGATGAATAGAAAAAACGTAGAAATAACTTTCAAATGTGACACTCGGATGCACTTTTTTATTTTTGATATTTTACATGTGGAAAACGTTGAAAATGTTTTGGATACTTCGCAATGATAAGGTTGTGTTTTGGTTTCCGTCCGCATTGCCTGTTTTTAGTGATTTTTTGGCTAGGTATTTATGTGAGATGTGTTTTTATATTTAGGTGGTGTAGAATTTTTGATGGGGGGCGTATATAGTAGAAGTTGTTGTTGAGTTTTTTGACATGGCGAATAAATACAAAGCGGGAACGTTTTCTGAATTCAAAATTTTTAATGTAGCAAGGTTTTCTTTAAAATGAATTGATAGTATGTAACTACTCTAAATATGAATTAGATTAAATGTAGGTAAATGTATAATCAAAAATTGTAGCATCTATCGACACAAAAATTGGAGTAAATGAGCGTGGAAAGAACCGCACAATTTTATTTTCCTTTATTATCTTTTCACTCTCTTTTGAATGTTTTCACTTCTCATTCATTTCGCACAAGTACAAAATATAACTTTCCAATTTTGTAGAACGATATGTCTGCTGATTATACATATTAACATCAACCATATTTAAGATGTATCACACTTCGCTGCTCAGTAAGATGTTGAAATTCATTGATGCTCAACGAAGTTAAATAGAGTATACTCCAGTTACTTTACACCTTGCACGCGTGGTTCCCGCTAGAAGTGTGCCAATGGTGGTTTACTCGTGCGAGTTTCATAAAAAAGTTGACACAATTGCTTTGTGTTATAATGTTATTCATCAACATAATCACATCGATGAATTTGTTTTCTTTTTACAGAAATCACAGGATTTAAAAATCATTGGCACACTTCCAACATGAGGCATAAATCAGTGTAAGGACAGAGTATCATGTACGTCGAGTATATCATGTATGAGTAGTTTATATACTAATGGCTTTATGTCATGCCTGTCAATGGGAATGTTTAATAATCAGAAAATGTTTTTTTCATTGTTGACATCATTGCACATATATTTAACAGGTATAATACTCTATCTTCACGCTGATTTATGCCACTTTGGCACACTTTCAATGATAAGTAGACCCAGATATGGGATTTTATTGTCATTGCGCTCATCTGAATAATCCCACCCCCACACCCCCTCACAAAAGGTACCATCTACCCCACAAAATTTGGCGAAATAAAAAAGAGCCCTCTCACCCCCCACACCCACCCCAACCCCCCACCTCTCTGATTTTTCATTGTACACATTCTTCTAATAGAAGAGCGCCGTCCAATTTTTTGTCAACTGTTTTTTACCTGTCATTCTATTGGAGGTGCCTGTTTTGGCGGACAGAGAAACATATCAAAAACTATTGGATTTGCGCCCCTTCTATTAGAAGAATATTCTTTTCCATCTACACAGTGCATTTACCACACATTTGGCAAGTGGTCAAGGTGGCAGGCAGGAGGCCAAGAAAAACAAAGGCGAGGCGGTATGTTATTTTTTCGCTGTTTTTTATCATTCAAGCATAAATAATACTAATGGTAAAAGTAGTACATAGGGTGTTAATTACCCCCCCCCCCAGGCGCACAAAGGTGCGTTCACGCTCATTGTCAACTGGCCCAAGTCGAGCACCGACTGTGGCGCCAGCACCGACTGCGGCGCCAGCACCAACTGTGGGTGGGAACTTTCCAGTGGGAAACAAACTGTTGTGCTTGCTGCTACTGCTGCAGCTTTTGGACCTGTTGAATTTGGTCTGTCAGGTGGCATTCGTCCGTCAGAGGTATCCAAACAGTCAGGTTTGTAGAATATACTAGCTAATTGTGCGCATGTCATAGTTCATTGAAAAATAACTTTGTATAGGGCGGCCCGCGCTCGTTGCATCGACAATTGTCAAGCAGCTGGTCGACACTAGCCGTTGTCGACTCAAATCACACAGACGACACGGGCACGCAGAAGGGGCCTCAGAGCTCGTAAGTGTGGAGGTATCTGCAAAAGGTGGTCGTGGCTGTGGCCGTGCTCGTGGACAGGCACCACAACATCCCCCCGTAGACTGTGACAGGTGTGCACCACCCATAAACTCAAATATTTTAAAGGTAGACATTTCAAGTATTTAACATGTTGCAGCACTGCTGTGACACCACCGTATCGACAACAATCTGAGGAGTCAGTACAGCCCCCCCTGGAGGCTCTACAGATCCATGTCCAATCAATCGGCACATGTGGGAACTGTGTTGCATCCAAGAATCGGCGGGGAAAAGGAATTGTTGGACCCGGGCGAAGGTGTGCTATTTACATATTCATGTATTCGCTGTCATCAATGTTGATATTATATGCTCAACTTTACTCAAATGTTACATCCCCATTCACTCAGGCATAGTGAAAGTGTCGGCTTGGATTCCATCGCAAAGCGGCCGTGTGGATCAGGATCTAGCGCCGTCCTCGGCTGTAGTTGCTGCAGCGGGTGCAAGTGTGCCTGGGGTACGGCATCTGCGGGTGAAAATCGTGCAGCCACTCAATCGGATACCCAATCAAACAGTTGCGACAACTGTGAGCATTTTGGCAAACCAGAGCGGCGGAGGTGCAGAAGCAAACTCGAGGGAGACGCAGGGCCAAGCTACAGAAAGCAACCCAGAAGAGAATCAGCAGCCGCAATCAAGTGGTATGGTGAGGACAAAATGGACCAATCGGAGGAACACACAAACAACCAGCTACCCGCACAATGTGAGACAAAGGGTGGAAGGTCAGGCCACAGCCCCAATACCTCCTCAGCATGGTCTGAATCAGGGAGTTTCAGCAACACTAGCCACAGTGGTGACAACAACAGCCCGCACAGCTCCACGCCCTCGAAAACGGAGGAGGTCGGAGGTGCCAGAAGGCGCCGTAGAAGAGCCGCTGGACGCGGTCAGAATGATGCAAGAGACACACTTGGAGCAGGTCTGCATTTGAATGATCATTTCCAACTTTGCAATGTAATGTAATGGCGATGAATGTCATTGCAACCATATATATAAAAAACATTCTAGGTGCAGTCAATGGTGGACAACCCAGCATCCGCAAGTCTGGTGCAACAGGTGGTGAATCAAGTGAAACCATCAAGCAACGTGGCCAATGTGAGTACATATTGTATAGTTATTATTTAGCATTGTCATATTTAAGCATTCATATGTAACTAGTTGACAACGTTTTCAGCGTGCAAGCCCTACACAGGAGGGCTTACAACAACCATCCCCAGTGCACACGACGATGTCAGAAGCGACCACAGAGCCTGCGATGGAAGTGAGGGCCATAGCAGGACCACAGATGACTCGTCGGCAGCAGTTGGAACAGCTGAAGGACTACATCAGACGGGAGGAGGAGTTGTTGGACCAGCAACCAAGTACATCGACAGGAGCCCTTCAATTGCCCTTACCAGCAAGTGCATCTCCAAGTGCGCATGTGGACAAGGGGGTGCAGAAATTGCCCAACATGCGGATGATTGTTGTAGATTCTCCAAAGGTCACCACACAAGGGGACGCAGCCCTGGAGAAGGAACAAGAGGAGGAGGAGGCGGAGGAGTCGATCACCAGGAGCGTACCACTGAAGCGCACACCGACACTGAGGCAGCTACTGGCACCAAAACCACTACAGCGACATGTCAAAAGGATTCAAGGTACAAGTGTGTTTCCACCACGTCGAAAACTATTCTCTCCACAAATGTCTCGGAAAGGCTGCATTTGTACAGCAACATCTTCGACAGAGAGGGATCAACAACCGTTGAGGAATGACGGGGCCAGCAGCAGAAGCAGTTGCAGCACCACGAGTGTGGAGAGCAATGCAGACTACCAGAGTGCAAGTGGATGCAGACAGTCGGAAAAGGACACATGTCAGACAGAGAAGTTACGCACCAGCAACAGCCCAAGCACAGCATCCATGTCGGATGTGAGACAACAGGCATGTCAACACGACTCAGCTTTGGAGAATGCTGTTGTGGCACAGGTGGAGGGGAGCAGTTGCAAATTGCCAGAGAAAGGCTACACATGCTACTTGATAAGTTCAAAGAAGGAACAAATGTCAAATCCAGATCAGCAGAACCTGGCCCCAGATGGCGAAAGTTTGCCACTGGAATTGAAAAAAATACGGGAACTACTGCACATAGACGAGACGATGAATCTGCCATTGTGCCCGCGCCTACGACAGATTGCACGGCACCATCTAGGCCTACCACCACTTCAGCAACTGGCAGACATGGTCGAAGCGCAGAATCAGAGATGTCACGTCATTCTGAACAGTCAGGAACCAGAGTTGGAAAAGGAGAAGGCTCAAGTGATGTCCCAACTGGATGCCATGACACTGGCGAACATCAAAGCAGCAGAAGCGGATGTAACACCGAACACATGTCCAGGGGGCAGGCCAGAAGATTTGATGCAGGACACAGAGGAGGGCATATTGTGGGACCTCCTCCAGCTGAATCCACTGAACGACGAGTTACCACTGCTAACAAAGGAGCTTTGTCAGGTGAATTTTATTATTTATACTCTGTAATATGTATTATAATTGACAGAACATCTCAACATTTCATCCACACAGGTGGCGCACATGAAAATGCTACATCGTCGGATGTAGTAGTGCAGGGCACCAGTGGCGCAGAGAGCAGGAGGCAGTCATTTCTGAGATGGGTGAAGGAGCGTGGCAGATTGATGAAGTTGCCCCCAGAGCTGTTGATACAATGCATGATGGATGCTGCAAAGGATGAACTCGATCCCGAGTTCACCATCAGTCCAAGCAAACTGAGACAATTGATGCGCACGCAGGAGGAAATGGAGTGTGCTGTTGGCATGATTGAGAGAGCGAATGAAAAGCATACATCCGAGGGGGCGCAAGAGGCCGAATGCGTGGCCCTCGACTTGAGCACAAAAAATCGACGCGACAGTAGCAGAGCAGAGTCAGCCGAACAAATGTATGAGTCAATTACCCCTCCGCCAGTAATGACTGCAACACTTGTCAAGGCAGCGGATTGCAGCAATGTGGGCCGCGTTGCCAGCACAAAGCAGGTGTCAATTCCACAAGTGTGGAGGTAAAAATAATTGTGGATGTGAAGGCACAAAAGGTGATGTAAACATTAAACTTTAATTTTTCACTTCTCAATTTTTTCACCTTTACACTTGCGGAATTGACTTCAGGTCATGGCTGGCACCTCCAAAAAACCACCTACTGAGCAGAAGAAAAAGGAAAATGTCGAAAAGAACACTCAGCAGCCACACTACACGCCACAAGACCAATATGAAATTCGTAGAGCTCAAGTTGCTCGTGATGTGGCGATTCAGCGGGCAGATCGGGCAGCTTTTGAGATGGTGCTGGCTGCAGACAATGCCATGATACAGGCAACTGTGGCATGCCTGCGTCACCAGACGATGTTCAAGCTGAATGAGGTACTCCGTGGTGTGCTGAACATACAGGCAATGTTTGAGGACCAGCTGATGGACCTCCCACAGTTTGGCTGGAGCCTAATGTGGGAAATGCCCGGAATACCTCCATCTGGCGTTGGCGGCATGGTGCGGGAGCGAATCCCACACGAGTACAGCATAAATGTGGTTGGGGACTTGATGGCCACCCACTTGAATCTGGGATTACCTGTAAGATTGCAACGTATGATCTCATCGAGAACAAACAGGGTTGATTTCAACAGTCCAATCTGCATGATTTTGCGAAGAAATCGCGACTTGAACGGCGCTGAACTGCCAACAAATAGCTTTTTGACCAGAGACTGTCCACCATGGGCTCCAGCAATGACAGCACCAGTGAAGGAAATGTGCCACAACATCTATGTGTCTGTACAGAGGGGCTTTGGCTCTCCGCCAAATCCAATTTGCCAGCTGCCATATGCCTGTTGGTCGCCGGGCATGCAGAAAATCAATGTACAAGGATATGTTGGTTTTCATTAGTGTCTATACCTTTTTTGACTTGCTATTTTTGACAATAATTCCCCCCCACATTACTAAGATTCCACGCGCCACACCTACGATCGACCTGCAGAGGCACTTGAACAATTTGCTACTGGTAGGGTGTCAAGTTTCTTTTTCTGGCTTTCATTTTCCATTTCCAACTTTCCATTTCCAACTTCCATAAAAAAACACTCTACCTGTAGCACAGCCACAATATAAAACCACATGTGCAGATGCGGCCCCCAGCCATAGAATGTGCCACCAAGGCCGCCGGTGTCAGGGCCAGCAGTTGTGTCGACAGCAACACTGTGGCAATGCCAAGCAGAAAACAAGTGCAAGAGATGATTGTAGAAAAAGTGGCATTGTGGAGGAAGCTTGAAAGGTCAATGGCACAATCTTTCATTGTCGTTCCAAATCCCCACCAAGTACCTAGGAGTCCCCTGAGAACAACGTTTCCACGCGGCCCCAGATCTGGCGTGCCAAACATGTCTGGCTTTGTTGAGCATCTACCAGGGTCCCAAGAGGCACGCGAAACCAATGGATTTGAATTTTGGCAAAACTGCAGGTATATTTACTTGTTCTATATCACTGTTACAATTGGTTTGATATGTACAATAAAATACATTCACACAGGTTCTGTAACACTGTTGGGGCAACACACCACATGTATTTGCGCTGTGCACATTGCGAATGTGAGGGCCTGGTCTCTGTGATGCCTGATGCTTGCATGTCAAGCTGCAAACCCATGTAAAAAGCAGCAGCTGCAGCAGCAATCCATTGAATATGAGCTTATGTGTACAGATTTTGTGTATTGATACAAATTGAAATGCATTACATGTGCTATGTGTATGTGTTTAGACATGTAGTTGCAATTTTGTATTCATTCAAGTTCACCCAATTCGGGCTATTTACAATATTACATGGGGGTTTGAAGCTCCCCATGTTCACTTGATACAGGGTGCACATTTTATTTTTATTTTTACATTTTTCAAAAAAATTTCTTCCTGTTGTACATTGGCACAGGCACACATACACATACATCCCTCTAATGTACAGACTACATTGTTTTTTCTACTCATTTTTTTCTAGGTCATCTTGTATTGCTGCCTATGGTCAATGTATGTTTCACTTCCAATGCTGCTTTATGGTGCATATATGCCAAGTATTTTATTTATGCATTTTTTTCTATAGTAATTACTCAAAAACAAAAAATGTGAAAAAAAACATTGCCGTCACATTGTTCTTACATACTACATCTTACAGCCATCGCAATATTTTGTAGAACAAGTGGTGCTTTTGCAAATAAAAAAAATATATGGCTGTGATATGTTGTACAGTCAGTTACATTTAATTGTTTTGTGCATTGAATGGTTTAATGTGCCTTGTATTTTTTTGCTACCTTTTCATTTTTCATGTGCTATATTCATTCATTCATTCAGCTTTACTCTAAAAAAAGAAAAAAAATGTGAAAAAAAATATTGCCACTGTGTTTATACATACAACACTTTACAGTCATCCCTAAAACAACATTGAAAATGTAAAGGCTGGGGAAAAATGTGCTGCCTATATATGACTTTCACAAACATAGACTGTAAAGTGTGGTATGTATAAACACAGTGGTAAAAAAAAAAAGAAATTGTTATTCATTCATAATGCAAGAAAACCAAAAAATCACTAAAAATCACTAGGCATGCACCTGCTGCGTATGAATGGTGTTCGTGGGGTCTGAAATGTAAAGTACACATAGGAAAGCAATAAAATAAAAAATGGCAATAGACATACCAATTCTTAAGAACGCATCATTCACAAGCAATGTGTACAATATCGTTCCACCGCGAGGAATTGGTCGCGCAAAGGTCAAATTTAGGAATGCGTCGCCAGTGTTCAAAGCCTCCCAACTATTGCTAAAAACAAAAAAGTTGAAATTTTGTAGTGGAACCAGTAAAAAGGTGAGGCACATTGTGGCACATACCTTGTAACCTTGTCATTGCATAGGCTTATGCATACAAAGAAATGACATGATGTAAACTTTATCATTGTCAACTCATTTTGAATTGAACTCCACGACTCTAAGAGGCTGTAACATTCGCGGAAAATATCTGAACTCTTGTCTGCATTCCATTGAAAGCGGAGTGGACGATTTGGGTACAGTCGCGATCCTATTTGCACAGAAAGATCGGACATGTAGAAGGGCGAATAGTTGTGCCGAGGCTCATTTGTCGCTTGTGGGTTGGCCGCATCGTTTTTAGTCATGCTGGGGGACAATCCCAAGCACTGCCAAGTGTAAAGTAGAGTGTCAAATGTAAAGTGTCAATTAAAACAAAAAATTATTACTTAACTTTACATGACAATAGCACTTTATATTTGACATTTCATTTGACATTTTACTTTACACTTTACAGGGTTTGGGACTGTCACCAGATTATAATCCCACGTGGGAGGCGCCCCACTTGCGTCCCTAGGGCTATTGGCGGCGCAGCCCTCGCACCCTCGACCAAATTCATTTGTCCCACGTTATACTGGCGAAATGAGTGGTAGATGCCATGTGTTTTGACGCGATCCGCCAGTGCAATAGACAGCGATGTCACCTGATTGTTTTTTTGTCAACGTGTTCACGACGATAGACGAGCAAGCATATTTTAAAATATATACTCACAGGGTGGATTTTGCGCACAGACAGCTCGATATTGTCAAATTGTATTTTCAATTTGCCAATATATTCTCTTGGCAGTCTGAACGATTCAAACATTAGACTGTCTGGTACTCGCCTAAGTACAATGGTTAACTGCATACCTGCATGCCAAGGCTTCGCCTGGAGGGGGGGGGGACATAGTTTCACAAGTGGAGTAGTATAAAATTATTATTATTATTGACAAGCAAAGGGTGAAAGCTCATTTCACATTCTACATGTCAAAATGATTTTTATATGCCCCATTTGTGGAACTGTCACCTGCTCTCCAAAGTCCAAAGCTAGTCAACCATAAAATTCTTGACTTCGAAAAACTGGTGCAGATCTTTTTTTAAAATATTCTGTTGCATCCGTGGCAATCAGTTCAGCTTCAGAGTCTTTCATTTCAACCCAGCTGAAAAACAATAAAATAGTATACTAATAAAGATATACATTTAGAAGGATACATGTTGATTTTCATACCCGCTAGCTTCTAATTGGGTTCTTCTGTAGGCGCCACTTGTTTGTAGTATTTTCTTTATGTAGGCTTTTTTTCCATAATTTGATTCTCGACTCAAAAGTAGAGAATTGTGAAATATCTCAATGCCATCCCAGATACTTTCGAGGGGATTTGGAACAAATGCTACAGCATCCTTTAATACAACGGGCTCCTTAGAAAAGATGTTGTTTGCCTCATAGGCTTCCTTTATTTCATGTCCATCTTTTGTCTGAATGCGCATCATCAGGTGTAGATGCAATGATGAAAAATCTAGCAGACCAGTGCTAGAGGCCACCGTTGTGAACACATCTGCGACGATAAACGGCTGGACGTTGCACGCATGTAGAGAAAAGTCAATGTAATTTTTACTATGCACTCACATGGAGACATTTCATTCCCATCACTTATTAAAAGTAGTTGTTCACGCTCGCAATGACTAACGTATGCTTGTGTCGGTGGAAGCGCATCTAAAAACAAGACATGTTGAGAATCTACATGTGTGAATACATGTATTTACCTACCGGGGCGAAACTCTGGTGGACATGGTAACAGATGTGAACCACTATCTAATAGTTTTTTTCTCGGGCTCAAAATTCGTGCAGGGTGATTTGAAGCCATTATTTGTGATGTATGTTGTTGTGGTTATACTTTTTACCACGCCACACGATGATTAATTCTTCTTCTTCTATTTGACTGTGTGTATATGCGAGAAAAGATACAAGCATTTGGTATACTTCATGACAATTAAAAAAATATGGCATGGGCATATTGCGACATATGAGACAAACAGACAGACAGACGACATGTCTAGAACGATGCAAAACTGTATAATTTTATTAAATCGACATGTGAAACGCGGAAAAATGTGATCACTAATCATCAGATTGTACTATAGCCATTCTGAAGAAACTGTTATTCCCGCTGCATTATTTGATGCGTTGGCATTATTATTATTAATATTCTTTGGTGGGCGTACCAACTGGACGCTTTCACCTTTATGTGCCTTTTTCTTTGTGGCACGCTCTGGTTGTTGTGCTTGTTGTTGTGCTTGTTGTACTGGTGGTTTTTGTGAATGTAGACTACTCTCAGGTGCAGCCGGTTCTCCAGTGGTGTGAGAGAATAAATCTTGTTGTTGTTGTAAATTCACATCCGATCTATCCTGCGCATCTGGCGTAACAAGTTTTTGAGAAGATAGTTCAGACACCATTGCAGATGTCCATTTGTCGCGATTGGTGGCCTCTAAATCACCAGTGTTTTGATCAAACTGTTGTGTCCAATAGTCTTTTGTGAATATCTGATCTGGCAAGTTGGCCATTTCATCGGCCCAATGCGTACCACGTGGTGCAAACTGTAAATATGACTTGCAACTAGTGTTTTGACGGTGTGTAGACGATAGAAAATTTGATGTTGCCGCTGTGGGACGATATGAGAACCGTCCACCGGTTCTGTTAGCCAGCTTGAATGTATTGCAATGGCAGTGGTGGTGGTGGTGGTGGTGATGTCGTCGTTGTCAACAGAGCAATTGAATAATTGCTGAAAAATTTATTTTGCATGTAATCGAGCAAATGTATCTACAAAAAACAACAAGAACAACAACAACAACAACAACAACAACAACAACAACAACAAGAAATGACATAAAAAGCAACTGGCGCTGTGAATAATGATTCGCTTTATATATACAACAACAACACAATGCACACATGCAACAAGACAAAATTACATCCAATCAGAATCAACGCCACCCCTTGCATTTGAATTTGTCAGAGCGCACTTTGCAAAAACGACACCATTGACACGAAACGGTTTCCCCCAATGATTGAACAGTGTCAACTTGAGTCCTTTCTCACAGCCACTTGTTGGAGTCTGCGTCGCCGCACACATACACATACACATACACATACATACATACCGAGTTAAACAATAATAATTGTGGAATCATCAAATGAGGAAAAATTACCTGCTTTAGCTGCACAAAATGTGGCGAATATGGCTCATAAGCATACACGCGTCGAGAACTGAGCCACGCATTGGAACCACTATCTGGCGCATGTAATGCTGGTCTCCATGTGAACACTGCCAGCAGTGGTGTCTGTTCAGACTGAAATACTGTACACATTGGCTCCACACTGTCGCAACGAACTTGCACACGCTGGCGTAGATTAATTTGGTGCGGCACGGTTGCATATGTGCGCTGTCTGCCACTACTGTAGCCATATTGTACGCTGTTTGCATCTAGCCAATCAATTTGATTTGCTTGCGCATTGGAAACACCTCCCCCAACTGTGATGAAGCCCAACTCTGCAGCCAGATGCTGACTCATGTACATTCTTGTGACGAGATTTTTGTCGGCATTTTTTATTGCAAAGCGCCGTATGCCAATTTGCGATGGGGTCTCAGCATTTGATTCAAATGCCAATGTCTTTGTCGCTTGTCCCTTGTCGTCTTCACTAGTTGTGCTCAAAGGTAATGCACCATTCAGAATATCTGATGCAACCGCAATGGTAACATCGGACATGGACGCTGTACTGCCGTCGCCTGCAGCGGCGATAGTCTGCTTCACCTTTTTCAATATCCAGTAGTCCAGTGTCGATGTGGCCATACTAGATGCCCATATATTGGGCATTTTATACTTGTTGCCAGTGAGCATGTGTTTGACTGTGATAACTGCATCGGCGAGTTTGTCTTGTTGTACATTTTTCCCCCCTCCCTTTTTGGCCGTTGTTGTCGTTGTCGTCGTCGTTGTGGTCTTTGGGTGCGCTGGCGCAACCTGCTGCTGCTGCTGCATTTGGCGCCTGAAACGACGATAGCCGTGTCCTTTTTCTTCCATGGTGGGGGGTGTGGGCAGCAAGGGCGTGCACTCATTCTGAAATGATGATGATGATGAATTTATTCATTTGATCACCATGTGCACAACCATTTGTTACTCACCATATCGTCATCGTCATTGTCGTCTTCGTCACCATCGTTGGCAGTGTCACCATTGTCATCTGATTCACTACTCATGCTACTTTGTTCAGATACAATCATGTCTTCATTCTGTTCTTTCATTTTGTCACCATCATCGACAATGATCACATTGTCGTCGCTGTCTTTGACCCCCCTGCCGTGCTGTTTACTGATGGGGGTGGGGGTTTGGTCACTTGCGCTACTTGACCTGTCGGCGCTGCCGCTGCTGCCATCTTGCTTGGCGGCGGTGGTAATTTTGCCACCAACTGTCCGCTCCTCACTCGGGGATATTTCCATGTCGTGAATGGAGCTTGCTTCGAGCTGGAGCCCAATGCTTCGTTCCTCAGTGGACATAGTCGTCGATTTAGTCGACCCGCCCCAGCTGTCAATGCTGGTTTCTTTTTCACCGCTGCCGCCGCCAACTTTTCCAATTCTCTCTTTTTCTGATTTCCTTTCAACTGAGGTGGTCCCCCCCCAGCCACTATGCTCATTGGAGGTGCCTGTGACATGAGAAGATTTGGACTTGACATGTCCAGCGCCTGATTTGTTTTTGGTAGAAACGGCTGCTGTTGATTTGTCATTCCACGTTTTTTATTCTTCGGTTGCTCCAGCGCCATTACGCCAAGATTTTTTTTCACTGCATTCATCAATGTTGTCCTGGTTGCCTTGTTGTTGCGTTGTCGACCTTTTCTCCGCGTCGTGTTTTGCTGCGGCTGCTTTATTCGCCCCATCTTCGAGCCAGCGATGAAATCCTGGTTCCAGCCGAGCGAGCAATGCAGCCGTGGACTGATCCAATTCTTTCAACTCGTCCACGCCTGTTCTATCTCTCCTTGGGGTGCCGTCGAGTGTTGAATTGAGCTCAGTCTCAACAATCTTTGCCCAATCATCAGAACTGTTTGGCGGAAATGACAGCGCGCTCGTAAGATCGACCTGGCACCAGTACAAGCTACCGCCACAATCAATCACAACGAATGCAGGTGTTGTATCTTTTCCTTCAAAAACAGGCCACCCATTCAATTCCAAATCGACCAGACTGATATGATCGGCGCGGTTTTGTATGTCTGCAGAACGTGTAAATGCCTCTTCTAAAACAACGATACTGCCAGCATCAATGGGTGATAATGCTGCAGAGGATATGCCAGATAGACTTGTGCCTGCAAAAAAAATGTGGGAATGGGGGCTACACGGGGGGCTACACGTGATGCACTTTAAAAAAATTATTGTTGCCAAATGTAGCACCTGATTGTAATGGTGGCGCCGTTGAAAAGTTGGAGAAAAATGTGTGTGTGCTTGTCCTTTCGTTCCACTGCCTATCCGAGCTGAGGTAGACAATTTGGCGCATTGTGTATGTGTGGTGTATGCGTGTGCGCGTATGTAGTAGTAGTAGTATTATTATTATTTAGTAGCAAATATTTTCAGCAGTGTCAATCGGTAAATGGCTACTGCTTGCTGCTGCTGAAAAAATGAAAACAAGTGTGTGGGGGTCGAAAAAAGTTTCATTACAACAACAACAACAATAACCACAATAACAAGAATACAAAAAAGGACGATAACAACACGACAACAACAACAACAACAACAACAACATTTTTTCTACTTTTTATTCCTTTTCTTGCCACTACTACTACTACTACTATGATCATTCTGGCTTTTTTTCCTTCTTTTATGCTGCTCTTTATGATCACTACGATCACTATGATCACGATCAACAATGACACGCGTGGCTTTGTCGCCTCTGCTACTCCTCCTTCTCCTCCTACCATCACCACCACCACTAGTATTGGTTGAACTCGCATAGCGGCGGTCGCCGTCGGCGACCGCCGCAGCACCGCTCAGATTTGCAGAACGCCCCCTCCGGGGGCGTTCTGCAAATGTGGCGGTGGCGGCCCCCCTGGAAGGCGGCCCCTCTCGTCCGTCCCCGGTTCTCCGTGGGGCGGCGCCGTAGGCGTCGCGAGTCGGCGGCGCGCGCTCATGATCTGACTTTGATTTTTCCCGTTGTTGAAAATTTCTTGTAGATTGTCTTGTTTGTATTCGATTTGTTGCTGCTGTTGCTGATTCATTTTTTCTGCTGCCAGTCTCATGTTGTGCATCATGAGACCTCTGCCTCTGCCATCGTCGTTTTCGTCGTAATTGTCGATTTCTTCTTCTTCTTCTTTTTTCATCGTCACCACCTTGTTGTTGTTGTCGTTGTCGATGGAATCCATCAGATTGCTGTGGCTTGGGGGGCCAATTTGAAAGTGTGCTCGTGACGGTAGCATGGGGGGAGGTGGTTCTGTGAGGTTGACCTTTTCCATCACTGCTGCGGTTGCTAAAATTCCTGGTGGCGGTGGTGGTGGAGTCGGCGCTAGTCGATTGCGCAATATTGCGCAATTTTGGCGGTTGGTGTTGGTCGTAGTGTTCGTTCTGCCGTTCCCTCTCGGAGATGGGGGAGACGCGCCTGTTGTTGTCGGGTGATGACGATTTTGATTTCCGCCGCCCCCGCCTTTGTTGCCCGCCGCCGTTGCCGCCTGGCCAGGAGCGTAGTGATGGAAATGATTTTGAACTCCAATCTTGTTGTTTCTGTGATTGTTGTGATTGCTGTGCGTGTTGCTGTCTCTGAATGATTTCTTCCAGTGAGAGAAGTGATAATACTTTAGTATTATTGTCATGAGCCATTTCTGCGTCAATAGTAGCAGGGCGACTATGGCGATTAGAATCAGCGTGAAGATTAGCAATATGACCAGGCTGATGGTGACGATCGCTGTTGTTGTTAACAGAATTGCCATTCTTGTTGTTGCTTCTCCGTTGCTTTTGATTATTACTACTTGTGGTTGTTGTTGTTGTTGTAGTGTTGTTGATATTCCTACTACCGCTGGCAGACTTAGTAGTAGTAAAAGGTACAATGGGAGAAGCGGCGGCGGAAGATAAAGGCGGCAATGTACTGCCAGGCTGCTTTGCGGCTATCAATTCCTGTCGATAGAAACGTCCTTTTAAAGGGGCCAAATTTTCATCCTGTGGGTCTAATACTAGATATGTGTCAGGTCTGTCGGGCAATGCAAATCTACGTCCGAGTGGAAAAACTTCACGTGTGAATCTCTCGCGCGCGACCAGTTTTATTGGATTCCCGTGTGCGGGAGGCGGTCTAGACAGGCGCACCCAGCCAGTGAGCAATGAGAGTCGCTCGTGTGCGGAATCTGCCGCTTCGCGACTTGTCCCAGTGTATACTGTATTTGGCTGTGCATGCCTTCTTTTGTGTCGCAACTGGCGGGCTATTAATAAAGCATGCGCATTTGTACTTCTAGGCTGTGAAACCTCGACTGGAGCAGCTCCAAATAGTGCACGTGTTCTAGTGGTATTCATTTGCTTTTCTATAGTGGGTAAAATGTGAATCCATCTGCGGACAATGGTTCCGCCCCCGCCGCTGCCGCCGCTAGGCTGCTGTGTAATGTCCGTCGCCGCAGCTGCAGCTGTTGTTGTACTTGTCGTCATAAAGTACATTTCAAGACGTTTCCGAATGGTCCGTATGAATGAATCTAGCTTTGGCAGTCGAGTCACATCTTCAGCAGCCGGTGCAAACGTACATTTGATCTGACAATGACATGTGTGTGTGTGTGTGTGTGTGTGTGTTTGTGCGTGTGTACGTGTGTATGTGAGACGAAAAAAAAATGTATTACCGCATATAGTGCCTTTTGAAAGTGTACAGACATGAAGCAGCGATCAAAGTCGGAACGTAGTCGCATGGGGGCACGTCCATTATTACGTGACATTATTGTCTTGAATGCTTGCGTAACCTCGAGACCAGTCTTTTGCTTTAATGGCTCCATCCAAACTTCATTTGTGAAATCATCACAGCATACAAAAATATAGCGATAATTGTCATTCACATGCATATCACGCTCTGGCATTACCATCAAATCTACAGACCAGAAGCGATCAGGACCACTAACGAGAATGGGTAAACGCTCAAATCCACGCCTCCATGATGGATGACCTTTTAAATAATATGCCGGCTCATTTAATAATATGTGCTCTTTCCAAGCTTCATTGGGTAGATTATATTGTGTCCGTAGCCATTTACCACCACCAATGTTTTCAGCCCACTGCTTATGCATCGCAATACTTGTTTGGGGGGAGCGGGCAAGACAATAGTAATAATTATTATTAGTGTGAACTCTTCATAATTTCAGTATAATGTTTCGGAAGTTCCTTTTTTGACTCGTGTTCGCCCGTTTTATGCGATGACTCTGCTGCTCCTGCAAGTGGACATGTAGAACGTCCTCTGGCCAATGCGGCAGCCCCACGCGATGAAATCTGACGCGCCCCCGCCGCTGCTGCACCTTGACCACCTCGTGTAGAGGAAGAAGAAGAGGTTGGTGTTACATTTTGTCCACCACGACCACTGGTGGTACCGCGTCTAGGGCCACGTCGTCCCATGGCAGCTGTTGTAGCAATTCGTTGCTTTGCCTGCAATGATGCAGCTCTTCTAGAGGGAGCTGTTGTTGGTTCTTCTTGTGGCATTCCAAATTCGGTCCCATCCGCTGCACCATGGCCGTCGCCGTCGTCTTTGTTGAATTCGCCATCTACATTCTCATCATCATCATCAGTAGTTTCAAGCTTTTCCAAGTTGGGATCGTTATCGTCATAATCACCACCATCATCACCATCTTCATCATCGTCGTCATCATCATCGAGATCCGTATCGAGAATTATTGATGGTGCACGATTTGAACGTTGTTGTTGTTGTTGACCATGTCGCTCAATAGGTTCCTGCTTTGCCACTGTAGTTGTACTACCCATGGCGCCTTGTTGATCCCTACTCTCACCCACAGTCTCTAGGGTGGATCTTTTCTCCAGTGAGCCCCCCCCTGCCGAAGTTGAAGATTTGTCGTCATTGTCTAGGATTTGCTTCCAAAAGTGGTCGGAACCATCTGGTGCCGCCGTTGTGGTTGCATCCCCAATTTCTGGCCCAACAATGGCATGGTGCAAAACATCGAATACATCAGAGCCTGGTTTATTTTGGCCTGGTACTTTTACACGTCCTAATGGATCCAAGACATTTGATGCTATAGGTTCCAAATTTTTCAACACCTTATCCACAATTGGTCGATGCTCCGGTGCAAAACTGGCACGTATCAGCGATGCAGAATAAGGTAACGGTACAGCATTTGCTGAAAAAGGCACGGGGGCTCCTTTGCTTTTCAGACGTATGTTTTCTTGCAATTTGTGCGCTTCCTCGAGTACAGCCTCTGGCGGTATGGCAGGTATAGTTGGATCTATAGTATTGCGCAATTCTTTCAAGTGTTGTCCTCGAACTTTACGTGCTGCACCATGGAGAAAGCGGGACAATCTTTCATTATCTGCAACTGTTTGTGCATACAAGTTTGAATCGTTGGCTGCTTCAATTCGTGCCTTCTTTATTGGATCTGCATCATCTAGTGGTCTTAAACCCGCCTTCTCCCTATTCTTTGTGCCAATTGTACTAGTGCTGGTATTTAGATTTTTCATTGTTCAATAGCACGTCGTCGTTGGTAATAATAATAATAATAATGATGACAACAACAACAATAGTAATAATAATGACTGCAATGACAAAAAATAGTGTGAAAATTGTGGTGGCGGTGACATGCGATCAAAATGGAAAGGGGATGATTGACGATGGGCGAGGCAATGACAATAAACTGGAAAAAATCGCTTTACTTTTTCAATGGGCGAACATAGTGTGAAATAAATGTCGTTAGTAGTGTAACAAGTGCCTGGCCATTACATAGAGACAAGAGTGCACGACGAAGAGAGTTTTCGTGCATATTACTGGATAAAATTGACATAAACTTTTGCTTATATCTCTTTAACATTTTCTTTCGTTTTTTATTCACTTGTATCACTCCAGACATTAGATTTGCAATGACATCCTGCAAACATCGTAGCGCATCTTCTGAAATTGTACTTATAATGTTTCGTCGTTCTTTTGCAGATGGCACCTTTGCCAGCTTTTCCAAAATCATCCAGTTGCGTGCAAGGCGTCCAGTACTTTTCCGGCGTCTAGCGGTTCCCAACGCCGGCTTGCTTGGCGGCTCCAATTGCGGTTGTTGTATATGGTGGCTTGGATTGGAAGGTCCATTTGTCGTTGTCATTTTGTCCACGAATTGAATTTTCCTGCTCTGCACCACTGTGCGACCTTTGTTGTTGTTGTTGTGGTTATGATCGTCGTCGCCTCAGGTGTGACCACTTTGCCTTTAACGGTCCTCCGGCTGCGCACAGATCTTTCCGAAATGTCTCGTCTGAATCACAAAAACGTTCAATTGCTACTTCTGCAGGCACTGCGACAACTTTTCACCCAGCTTTGTGACCGCCACCACCACCTCGTCGTTGTCGATGTTGCGATTCTGGTGCAAATTTCAACTGTCCTTCTCCTAATGTCGTCGTTGTCGTCTTATTTTTGGTGTCAGCTCCGTCACCGTCGCCAGTAGAAACAGCAGCAGCGGAGGTAGCACCTAATATGTCAATATCACTCGACAGTTTTTCCCACTGATAGAATACGAGATCTTTATCCCAGGGAAAAAGTGAATTTGACAATCTCAACTCATCAGGAATCGATGGGTCTGAATTTGCAAATAAATATCCAAAATTTTTATCAGAAATTGCTTGCTTATATGCTCCAATGAACAATGCTGGGTCCTGCCAACGTTGTGCAAAAGATTTTGTCGTCAATGCATCAGATGGAAAACTGCAATGAAATGATAATGTGGTGAAAATGTTCATACATACATACATACATACAGGTAGGCATACCTAAATAAAACGAAGTAAACGCTGGAACTACGACTTTGTTTCAAATTCTGAAAGTGTAATGATTTTATATACATGCACCATAAAAACACCATACTGACATACCTGTGTGTCAAACAAACTCTGTAGTGTTGCCACTAGAGAAATGTTGTGATGCCTAGCAGCACCTTGCGCCAAATCTCGCAAAAGACGTGTTGGATTATTTGTCCCTGTATTGTTTCGCCTCTCTCCACCTATGTCATCGTCTTTGTCAATCTCAGTGGCGGATGAAAGGCTGGCTGAAAGATCATCTAAAACCAGCAATAAGTGGGAATCTTTTGTATTTGAACGTTCATCTAATTCCTCTTTATATTTGACCACAGTGCGCCACGAGTCGCAAAAATCTTCAATTCTGCCAAACTCTGCACATGTCTTTAGTGCTAAATACTTTTTTTGCCAATAGCTAAATAGAAATAGACAATGGTCTGGTGGGTGGTCGTAAATATGCTGATGATTTTTGATTAGTTCAATTAATAGTGTGGTTTTTCCAGAACGTGATGAAAATTTATACAGATAACCTCAACTTGTAAATGATATAGTACATATATACATGTTTATATATACACACTATTCATTTATAGTGAAATGATTTGTGTAAATTCATATCTGATGATCCAAATATAAGCATTGGGAAGGAATGTTGAAGTCTCTGCATTTTTCTATTCTTGTAGTTGGTTAATTAGCTCTGTGTGCGAGTGTGGTAGATTGTAATGACGGCTTCTACTTTTTAAGTTTAATTTGATCATACCTTTGAACATTAAATGTAAAACAAGTATGAATAACAAATTATTATGATCAATAACAAAAATGCTTAAATATGCCTAAGGTAGTCATCACAATAAAAGTGTAGCAACTAGAAATCATCATTCAATCGCGGATGCACTTTCCATGTGTGTGCACCACTTTTCCAGCAGCCTCATCATTGTTGATTCCTTTAAAATATTGCCTTCTACCCTTTTGACGGTCCAATTCAGCTTGTGTTGGATATAGTGACATTGACATTTCGCAGTTGGCATCTATGCACCTCTGACACATGTCAATAGTCATCTGAAAGAAATAAAGGCAAATTGTGTTTAACCATAAACTTTTGTCATTAGTCATAATGATTAACTTACCCGGCATCTCCCATTCACATCTCGCACACACTGCCGAGTTGATGTCACAACGCTGAGAGAGAGAGAGAACAAGAGAAATATGGAAAATGATGATGATGTTTTTCACTATTAATAACATGGTATATGTTTACTCACCGACAATGTTCACACATCAAAAGTGTGAGTCCCTCGGCACGTGTCAAGCTGAACGGCGCTCCACCCAGTGGTGTGAACTGTTCCGGATATGGATATTTCCTAAGTGACTTGTCAATGTCAGATGGTTTCAGGGTCCCATAAATTTCATCCTCATCTTGAAAGCATTCGCGTGCTTCACAATTCAAAATGCGGCACGGCTAAAAGTATAAACAATATTTTTTTTTTTTACTTGTAAGCAACAACAATAAAGAACACCAAAAGTACCACACCTTGCACATGTCGATGATGAATGTGGTTCGCCCATTGGAGAAGCGCTTGCCCTTTGCACGATTTGAAATATCCCGACATGTCCTGCACAGCCACAGTACAATTGTATTGGGAGGCTGGAATGGAAATGGAGGACCATCCAACACATCCTGCCTCACAAATGCCATGTCGAAAAGGGCTGGATTTCCACCTATGCATATATATTATGTGTGTGATTATGTTGCAACATCTCTGTGTGTAAATGACAACGACATGTGTAATACAAAGAATAACAGACGAGCAACAGTTGTAGCACGGCCGTAGGCATCCACATGTTGAATTCCGCGTTCAAATTCGCTCAGTCCAATATATTTTCTGTTCCCAGGTGTATCCTTTGGTGGAGCAAGCTTGTCGCCAGCTACATTCCTCTTTGTGCCACCGCCACCTTGCTTCTGAGTAACATCAACTTGTTTTTTTGGCAGCTTTGATTGTTTGGCCGCCTCCAAATACATTTCATCATCATCATCGCTGCCATAATCTCCATCATCCCCATCTTCAAGGTGAACAATCTTTTGTGTGGATAGCATTGACTCATCGGCAATCCTTGCACTTTTATACTTTTTATTCATGTCACCTTCGAGATCGTCGCTGCTGCGTTTCCTTGTATCTTCTTGTATTGTGCTGTCTTGTCGTCCTTTATCTGATGACACCGTGAACACATCGACAGACTGACTTTTTCCACCGGTTGTGGTATTTGCACTTTGCTGCGACGACTCAATGTGTTGTGACTCCGCCTCCTTCCAATTGGCCCCTTTCTGTTCATTGGACTCTGCACCTGCCACACTGCGTGATAGCCCAGCGATGTCTGTTTCGAGGCGCCTTGGCATTGATCGTTTCATCATTTGTAAATCACTACCGCAATATCCAAAGTCATGCTCACTGGTGTCGCTGCCAACAATGGTACAGTCTTCTTCTTCTTGTTCCTCTTCTTCTTCTTCCTGTCCACGACTAGCACTGTGTTGGTGGTGGTGGTCCCTAGCTCGTTCAGTTTCTCCTCCTCCAATTTGTTTTCCTCCTCTGGTGTCCATTTGCAAGGTTTCTGGGGGGATTGCCCTGCTAGGGGGTCGTTCTTCTTCGTCCATTCCGATACTTCCGGCAAAGAACTCCCGCTGGCTCCATTGTGTGGGCTCTGAACGCTTGGTATGGCCGTCTGATCCACGACGTTTTCCACCTGCACCGGCACTGTTTGCACTTTTGTCGAAGGTGACGACCTTCTTCCGAGCTTGTCTTTGGTGGATGGCTGCAGCTTCTCTGGCGTTAAGATATTCTGCAATGTGAACATTATTATCCACATATGACAGCCATGTGTGTAGTCTGCAAACATATCAATTATACCGGGGGGATCAGCATCATGAGCGACTGGACCGTATCTGGAGTTGGCACTCTGTAGCAATCTGTCGACTGTGTGCTGCTCTCTGACACTTGTTCTTCCACTCTTGCCAGATTTTGCTCCGCCTCTTGGAGCAATCTTTCTTCCTGCGCCACCGGATGGTACAAAGGGGTTGGTAACATTGGCGGCGGGTTGGATAAACATATCGTCATCGTTGTTGGTGTCTGCCCCATGCAATGCCCCTGTCCTGGATGAATCATGTTGCTCTCCATGTTTGAGTGGCTTTTTCTGCTTAAGTTTGCCATTGCCAACATTTGTGTTAGAATCGGACATTCTGCACATTTGACAATCATCATTGTTATTATTATTTGTGAAAAATCAAATGATATCAAACATAAACAAACTTTTCAAATGA
The DNA here is from genome assembly GCA_964036195.1 of Sphaerolaimus hirsutus. Lineage (NCBI taxonomy): Eukaryota > Metazoa > Nematoda > Chromadorea > Monhysterida > Sphaerolaimidae > Sphaerolaimus > Sphaerolaimus hirsutus. Next base: position 17,125 of record CAXIWS010000639.1, on the reverse strand, counting down.
TTCAACTGATTTTGGCACTCTAGCAGCTGTTGATATTCACTTTCTGGCACAATACGAACAGGATCCAATTGGAAATCTAATGACGACTGTAACAAATTGGGCTCAATTTTGATTTTTGTTGATAGTATTTAAATGTAGTAATAAAGATTTTAATGAATGCCTGCAACTTTATTTATTTTCTATTGGCATATGGTGGTAGAATAATAATTATAATAAATGACAATGACAAATGCGGATGAAAAGGAATATATGCACACACACACGCACACACGTACACACACACACATACTATATGCGATTATAACCATATGGATAAGTTTTAACACATGATGCGCCGCCTACGCCTGGGCAACAAAAAAGCGCTTATTGGAAACAGGCTTATAATACTTTTTTCGTCCATCATTCGATATCTTGAAATCTTTTGACAAAAGAAAGCTTAGTTCATTAACACCCAATTTCTTGATATCTGTTTTTTCCAAAAGTGATCGGGCAGCATCACACATGTTTTCGTAGGACACTGTGGGCTTGCGATTACTCTGTTGCGCCTGCTCATCAGTTTCCGCTGCACTGGCAAATCCGCGCAATCTCACCGTCCTGTATGTTCCACCATCACCAGCGTGCTTTGCAGTGTAGGCATACTGCTTTGGCTGTAAAAGAAAACATAAAAATTCAACATATTTTAAATGTCATGGTAGGTAAAGTGTTATCAACCAACCCCAACAATGCAAATGTGGTCTAATTTATATTGATCCTTCAGCACGGGAGTCAACTGTCCCAAGTAGTGTCCACACAATGCTTGCAAGTTTGACCCATCCAATGTCATTATTGAATCCCTATATTATATATGTGCACATTTAAAAATTGGCGTATAAATAAATAAATAAAGAAACATTCAAACCAACGTATCCGTATATAAAAGCGCATCTTCAGGCAGCCTTAACATTGCCTCATATAATTCCACTCTGGCATATCCTGTCACAAGGGCGGTGATGATTGGAACACTGAATGCATTGTTTGGACCCACATGCGCCAGAGTTGAATCTTGATTTATCGAATGTTGCACCATTACAGACGATTGTGTCCCCAAATTTAAAGGATCTGCTGAGCCAAAATGCTGAAACAAAAACAAAAAAGACAAGAGTAACACAACTTTGAAATGGCAATTATCATCTCATACCTGTATCCAATGGACGTTAACATTTGGATTTTCAAGCACCTTCAAGAGACCTCCGTGGTCGGTGAAAAATTCTGTGTTGTGGGATGACTTCTTCTGTGCAAATTTTCCAATTAGTGAATTGATCATCAATTTTGCCACCGAGCGCTTGACTGGATTTGGTGCAAAAGACCTCGGTGCAATATATATTCCAAATCGTTGAAAGATTTCATGAGAGTACTCTTCTGCACTTTTGTCTGGTGGTAGATCTGAGAAAAGCAACAACATTTCAATCTTAGATTGTACAATCTAAAAATTTAACTAACCACTCGCTTGACATTTCAGCTTGTAAAATGCAAGCATGAATGCACTGATAAGACCCGAGCTGACGCCAGCCTCCTTTGACCATATCCGGGACTCATAGACATGAGCTGAAATTATTCTTATGACCTTCACACCTGCATGTCTGATTGCCGCACCAACTTCAACCTGAAAACTTTCACCTCCATAATATCTTTACATGCAACAAGAACAACATGTGTTAACATACAGTTGTCCATGTGCCACGGATTATTTGCTCATGGAATGTATGCCCACAAATGTCAACATTCTGCTCAATGCAGCATGATGCACATGTACTGTAGAATATTTTCTCATCTCCATTTGGCAGTTTTGCACGAAATGGCAGTGCTGGGATGAATACATCAGCTTGTGGATAATGAACCCAAGCTTTCACAACTCCAAAATTGCCCTGTAAAAAAAATATATATACATATATTTACATTAACATAAAAATAAATGTTACATACCAAAACCCATTCATTCAAGTCGCCAGTGATGCCCCCCTCTGTAATTATCTTTCCAGGTCCTTGCGCCATTGGCTTTGTCAGACACATTGCAGGATACAAGCTGCAAAAGTCCAAAAAGTCTGCACTTGGTGCACAAATGCCCACATTGGTGTGTATTCCAATTTGAAACGTATCAATTCGGCCACCTAATAATAATAGCAAATAACAAAAAATTATAAAATCCACAAAAAAAATGCCACTTCCTATAACCAACCAAAATTCGCATCGTACACATTTAGCGGTTTGTCAGATAGTGCCTCTGTGAAAAACTGTTTCAATAGTCTGTTTGAACTTAACACATTTCGACATTCATGCTCCCAATATAAATCGTAGTGCAAAGGTTGTACAGCCTTAACAATACTATTAGCTCGAAAATAGTCATATTCCCGAACTTGCAACGGCGTTTTGCCACCGAGCAATGTAAGTGGTCTGCATTTGTTGATTAATTATTGTTATATATCTATAGTATCCACATTTAATGACATTTAACAAACCGTGTTGCTGATAGATGCTTGGTACACATGATACATGCATGGTAAAAACAACCATGGATGTCGATCAGCCGAGATGGGGACACAGCATCAGGTTCAAACTCTGCACCATCCACTTTGAAACGACGATTGTTCTCGCACTGTACGACATATTCACGCTCATTGCCAGCGTGTTGCACATGAACCTGAGAAGTGACAATAGAGAATAAATACAACTCACAAGTTTCATAAAATAAACATACCCCAAAATATCTACTATATGCACTGAGAAAAGCCCTTGAAAATCGACTGTTTCGATCGACCAATGCCTCACCACGATAAATTGCCAAAGTATTCTCTTGCAAAAATCTGGCTGTGAAGATGAAAAAGCTCATACTCATTTAATAATATTGTCATGGATTTTGGAAAATTATCAAGTTCACATACTCTGAAAAACGCGTAGTGCCAATCCAGAAATTGTAAATGTGCCAGACTCCGCAAACAAATCCACATTCAACAACTTTATTAGTTCCTCCCGAAATCTCATTGCCGCATATGATAATGCATAACTATCCCTTTGACAATATACCTTCATCTCCTCAGCAACATCAAACATTTTGTCATAGTGTGCATCATGGTAGGCATCGAAATCCCTAGAATTTCGTCCTGATGCCGAGAATTCCCACTTTGGCCTAACGTGACAGTATGCATCAGAGACATGTTCCTCATTCAAATCGTAGCAAAAAAATGACTTTGCCACAGGAACCTCGAATGATTTGCACAAGTTTTCCAAAGATGTTGGTATATAATTGGCCCAGCATATCATTTTGATTCCACTGCGAAACTTGACATATAAGATCCTGTTTCCTCGTGAAAATACAGTCTCCGGAGTTTTGCACTGGGAAACCATTGCAGATAGTAAAAACTGGAAGTCAAATCTGCTCCCGAAATGACTGACAATGGTTGCATGGGCATTTTCTGAAAATGTTTGATTATGTTAAGAAAACATAGAGCATATAGTAAAATAGAATATATATAACATACCCATACAAAAAAAGCTTTCAACAAATTCGTCAACGCAATTTTCGCCACGCCATACCGAGACCCTAGCAATGCCGCATCTCCTACATGATTCATGCATATCCTTCTGCCAACAGCGAGAACATGAACTGTAACAAGTAAAAAATTGAGTATCTGATCTTTTAAACTTATTGTATGTATAGATTAAATAACCAACACAATTGTGGTCAGCAAGTTTGCCTTGTGCACATTTGTTGCTCTACAAATTCTAGTTTCTAAATCCAGAAAAACAATTTTCCTTGTTCGTTGGATTTTGCGTGGGGTCAGTACGGGCAAATAGCATGCATCATGTTGCTCGCCCATTGGAATCTGCTTTTTGCAATAGCCACATCCGAAACTTCTTTGCTCAGGACATTTGTGAGTGTTCACATATGCTCCATTGCGATTTGTCAGACTAAAATAGCGACCACATGCAGGACATAGACGTTGACTGTAGCATTTCGGTTTAGCCCACCTGCCCCTGCCTTGTACATATAAATGCTGCCTATGAAAACAATATAGATGTATAGTCATACATTCATTTTTGTATTGGCTTTACATCTTATTCAAAACTAACTCATAGCAGAATGTCGAATAAAACTTTCGCAAACATTCTTGACATGTTTTTTCCTCGCCGTTCACCTTTGGACAGTCTGAAAGTAGGCTGGTGTTCATAACATTTGAAGGTGTCGGAACCGTGCCACAATAGTTGCATCTAAATGGACATATATGCCTGGAATGTATATATGTATTAGCGTTAAATATATTTTACATGAATAAAAACATGAGTGAACCTTTTTTGATCAAAGAACACCTCTTTGCATGTTTCACAGTAGCCCCGCGCACTCAGAAATGTCACCAATCCCCATATCACAGCAAAAAATATATTGCCACCATGATGATATAGCATTATATCTATCACATGTCTACGTGCAGTGGTAAAGTCGCCCCAAATTTGATCTTTTGTGCCTTCTTTAAAAACCCTAATGGCAATGTCCTCCATCATTGGTGCACCTTGAATATCATTAAGTGAATCCAGACCCACAAATACATTTGCAGGTGGTAGATGAGCTTCCGTGCGCAACTGTGATGCCAGTCTTTCCAGTTCAGCAGATGGGCTCTTCTCGCAGTGACGTCGAACGCGACGCCAATAATTTTGAGAATCGCGACCCGTATTGGGATTGAATGCTCTAATCTTGCCCAGTGCTAGGCATACAGCATATACAAGTGTCTGCTCACACAATACAACAAATTCACAATGTTTCCTTTTTTTCTTCAATAGCATGGCTTGGCGCAAACGTGCAGTCGTAACATCCTGATATACAGACCTTCTCCTGCCTCCACTTAATCTACCCACAGTGCCATAATTTGTCAAATTACTTAAATCTTCTTTTAATATTGTGTCCGATTCGTCAGATTCATTGTCATTGTCAGCATCTATGAAGCATCTATCCATGTTGTATACAGACGTAACGTTAGAAGAGCATGGCTGATCTACCAAATCCACAGGCCTAGGGATACTTGGCGCATATGAACATGATGGTTGATCGGCAGGATCCATTATCTTTCTGAAAAACAAAATATGTATACAATACTCATGAAATAGATAACAATCTTGTTAGCCCAATACTTACCAACAGTATTAACAAATAGTACCATAGAATTATCAGATAGATCGATTGTCTGATGGGAATTCAATAAGTTGGCAATGTCCTGTGCTGCCGCTATGGGACTAAATCGTGATCCCAAACGAAAATGTTCTACGTATGCTGCAAGTTTATGATTCATATTTGCATCTATACAAGTGAAAAAATGTAAAAACATGACCCACATTCTGGCAAACTCTCATGTTGCAATGAAATCCCCACATATAAATTTGATGGATGACGGTCACCCACAGTGTGTCTATAAAGATTCTTTTTTCAACATATGTATAAAAATATTTATAGTTAATACCAAACCTGAATACACAGTCAATTGCTTCACTCAATACCAAGGCAGTATTTAGATGACTATTTAGGTTGTGAAATACAACTCTGAATGCATCCAGATTCAGTTTGAACCTTTCCACATGTTGAGATTGTGGCTTCAAAATAGTGAAAAATTCTCTAGCATATAGGATACCACTACCTGATCTACTTCTTAAAACATAGTCCAATGTTTGTTTCCTACTCCTTGAATTGCTAGAGCCTGCTGTGTCACTATCCATCGTTAATGGAAATGATGACTAATGTTTCCCCTGCTGTTCAGGCTGTGATAAAAGGCAAGAGACAATATATTACAAAGGTTAATCTTACTACTTTCCCACATTGCAAAAATATACATACTTCATAACATAGGAACAAGGCAAATATGTGCAAAGTATCATGCAATACTTCACAAGGACAGTGCCGGCAGAAGTTGGTGCTATTCTGCTGTCTTACATTCCAATGGGGCACATTTTCATGCTGATAAAGTGTGTGGCTACTGGCAAAAGAGGACATGTTGGAAGTGATGAAATATATATCCGGGATAGATTGGTTTATCTACTCAATAGTAATCACTCCATAACCATCATGAAAGGCAAACTGATCACACTTTTTGAGTTTCAAGCTAGAACAATTACAGAAGATGGTCCTATGCAACTTGTTATAAATTACTTTGGCTGTGAAACACATGATGTCTTCTCGTTATCCATCCCCTTTGGTGAAAACATACCAAAACATATTTCTCACATGATTAAATGGTGCATACACATTAAACGAGTATGCTTCATCATAAGGGATGAGATGCAACATGAATGTGCCAAATATTTACAAAAATTATGGCCTCATTTTGCAAGAAAAGAAAACATGTGCGAACTTGCAATATTTGCACTTAGTACGGATACAAATACTTCTTTTATACATGTCTTCAATTTTTTAAGCCAAGCTCATATTAACTTGCAGCCATTACAACTAGTCCTTTCCTTTATATGTAAAAATGATCTTTTGGTGAGACCTCTACTGCAGGCTTGCTTGTATTCAAATCAGCTAGGAGAAATTATGACTAAGTGTAAAATATGTACCATTGTTGTAAACATAACAAAATCCATTCAATACTACAATCTGTCTGAATCACCACATCAAACTTGGATAAATATGATTACGCAAGTACAGGACAGTTTGCCAGCTCAATATGTACATCGCTTCAATTATGAATTTAAATATGATGCTATACTAGGCAGTGACAACCTTATGCAAGAAAAATTTCACTTTTGCAACAAAATAGATGGCTTACACTCTTCTACTAGGTGCACTATGTAAATGCAGTTGGACAATAATATGGTCCTTACTATATGCAGCTCTTATTGTTATTCATTTAGAATGTTGAATTGATATCTTCAGTGAACTTGATGCCCTCTTTATATATCCCCCCGCTCTTGTGACAACATAAAGATACATAAAGCCACTTGGTGTAGGTTACATAAAGCTTACTACCACTTCCACATTATAGAACAAAGGTAGTAAATTTACAAGATGACACATATTTATTGTTGTTGCCCCCAAAATATTTCCCCAAAACAAAGAGTAATAAGTCCAACCAAATGTATACCATTAAAGTTTATTGTCATCTGTTTCATCTGTGGCAGACACAAAGTGTCATATTAAAGCCATAATAACCAGATGCTTCTTCACATCAGCACCACATGTGGTCGTAATTGCCTTTGTCCACATCTACACAAAGATCATCACCAGTGCACATTACATTTTATAACCTACTTCAAAACATTTTGCCGACTATTTTTATTTGTCTCAGCCAGTATATATCCCACATTGCAAAATTTACATTTACATTTTCTATTCTCCATTTAAGGAGGCATTTGGCCCACCACACCACTAGGTAATGTCCAACACTATATAAAACTTTGGCACCTCTCCAACAATATAATACCTGGATATGGGCCAAATTGGAACAGTGCCAAAGTTGGACATGTGCCAATGCTGGACTTGTGCCAATCAATTTGCCCCAGTGGCACGTAGTTTGGCACATGTCCAGCATTGGCACATGTCCAGCTTTGGCACCACCCCAATTTGGCACATATCCAGATATTAACTGGTTGGAGTGGTGCCAAAATGGACGAGTGCCAATTTGGACAAGTGCCAACGTTGGACGTGTGCCAATATTGGACACGTGCCAATTTGGACGAGTGCCAATGTTGGTCTTGTGCCAACACTATTGGACAGACGCCAATCTAGTATTGGCACTCACCCAATAGTGTTGGCACAAGACCAACTATTCTTTGGGCGCGTGCCAATGACGTCACCGGGACATAAGTTTCCAATCCGGACATTTGCCGGAAAAATAAATGACGTCATTGGCACCTGCTGTTTACTTGACACTGTGCCAAGGAACGAGTGGTTCATTACCCAGTGGTCTGGTAGGCTAAAGGCCTCTGTTATACTGCTAACTTTGCATGCATGTATATTACTATAGTGTTTATAGTTCACTGCCTTTTCACGAAAATACGGAATATTTCCATTGAGATATGACACTTGAAAGAAAATGGTCACGTCGTCACTAAATGTGGTGTAAACACAGCCACAAGTAGTGTAAAATGTCATGTAAAAACCCTGTAAAGTGTCATGTGTATCCAAATTTTATTTTTCTCGTTTTCAAATCTTATGTTTGTGTATCCAAATCTTATGTCAAACAGTTAGATTTCGATACAAAACATTAGATTTGGATACGCATGGAACATAAAGGGGTCTTTTACATGACATGTGACACTTTACAGGTCCTTTTTCATGACACCTGACACTTTACAGGGTCTTTTACTAGGTGTGGGAGTGGCACCTGGTAAGTCCCCGGTCAGTGCGGTGATTGCAAGGTGATAAATAGGTGCAAACTTGACGCGCAGGGAACTGTCGAAAAGAGGTGCAGCATCGCCGCAGATAGACTGGGACAAGAGGGAATACCGCAGAAGCGTTTCGTTGCCGGCGGACTCCTACTGGGCGGCGTCGCTGTCGCCGCTGGACTGATTGGAAAATTGGTCACCTAAAAAATGGAAAATTTACGAATACCGTATATCCTCGAAATACCGCCAGGGGGTTGATTTTTTCAGAGTGGAAATTTTGCGGGGCTTATTCGAGTGGGGTTTATTATTTTGTCAGAAATTTTTGTGAAATTCATACACAATTACGTACCCAAAACCGGTAATAAATGTGATCAAATAGGATACATTTTATTATATCAACGTACATCGCTACACAAACTATTTAGTAGTTATGTGTAGCTGTGATGCAAACTGACAGTAATAAATACATCATGTGTATTGTATACATGATGTACATCATTCCAGACGGGGAATTCGAAGGGGGGGGGTATTTCGAGGTGGTGGGGGTAATTCAAGGTGGTGCGTGGTGGCATTTTGAGGAAATACGGTAAAATTGAATAAGATGGAAAATATGAAAATAAAAATTGTATAAAAATTTGAATTTTTTAATTTTTTAAAATTGTATGAAAATGCATATTTTCTGTAAAGTTTTGGAAAATTTAACATTTACCTACAACTGACAACATTGTTTCTGTTGTCTCCCAAATTTCTGCTTGTCCACCTGTGGTATTAGCAACTGGTTGTTGCCTTCATGATATGTCCTTCTGGTCAGGGGTCTTGACAGGGGTTGGTTTTGTGGGGTAACCCCCCACAAATTGACCAGCTCTCTATCTGACCCAAGCCAAAAATGTCGTCAAAGTCTCTCAGAAATTATTGATGATAGATAGGTGGCTGGCAGATTGGGGGGGATAGTAGCCAAAAAAATTTGGATTGGATGGATAGATAAATCATGCCCAAAAAGTTCATATGGAGTGATTTTATTGTGTTTTTGATCACGATTGAAGATGAGGTAAAGCTGAGGGGTGATATTGGTGTCAAAAGATACGATAGCCCAAACGTTTCCCTGAAAAGTTACAAACTTTCAGCCCTCTAGCTTTTCTGTGCGCCCGTTGAGAGCCCCTGAAATGAAAAAGGCAGTCAAAAGTTTCTTGCACTCAAACTTTTTGTTTGGGGGCTCTCAATGGGGTAAAGTAGAGCTAGGGTGCTGAAATTTTGTACGTTGGTAGAGAAACGTTTTAGTTATATTTTGACACCAATGTCAACTCCTAGCTAGACATCATCTTAAATCATTATAAGAAAAAAACCCAGTAAAATCACCATGCACAAACTTTTTTGCAAATGATTTTGCTTGATCAATTTGGGGGTAACAAACAAACCCTTTCCTTCTATACCCCTGTTGTATGCAAAGTAAATATAAAGTCACAAAATCATTATGTTAAGGTAAAGAAATTACATACATACTTCTCTTTGTGTATTTTTTTGTAACATTTCTTTTTTGTGTAAATATTTTACACAATTTTTGTAAACCTTTTGGTAAAATGATGTTGGTTTACTTTATTAATGACCTTTTGGAATAGAATAAAATACAATATTTATACATTTTGTATACAACTATTTTTATACAACCAACCGTGGCCCTGGGGCACTATGACAATTGTGATTGTGATTACATCTGACCATCAGCGATACACATTTTATAGTCTCTGAAATCTGGATCACATAAATTACATAGATTATAATAAACTAAATATTCACTATCAATTTGAAAACGCGGTTGAAAATATGAATATGAACGAAAATCATCCAACCACGAAAAAGATCCCCCCTCGCATAATTCCCCCTTGAATAACTCCCCCCTCTTGGCGAGGTGAAAAAAAATAACTCCCCCTTGAATAACTCCCCCCTCCTGAATAACTCCCCATGTGTATGAAAAGGATACAATACACAATACATAAGAATATTAGCCAATGGCAGCGGCAGCAGATAAATACATGATGTGCATGCAGTATATACGCGTCTAATACCTGAATACCGTATTTACTCGAATAATTCCCCCAGGGAATTATTTGTTCGTCAGACATTTTTGAGAGGGCAATTATTCGAGGGGGGGGGTATTATTTCATCACAATTTTCAAGCATGTTTTTATCACACTACATACACATGTATGCCCCGTTTCCATTGGTAGTGCACATAACATTGCATCTTTGCACTCCAATGTACTGCATTTCCATTCCATGAATCAAAGTACACACATATCTTTTGCATGCTTTGACTTCATCGATTGTTGTTGTTAAAAGAATGTGCATTATCTACCTTCCGTCATTGGGGGGGTTATACATGTACAAGTGGGGGAATTATTTTTTCCTCCCTCATCTAACAGGGGAATTATTTGAGGGGAGGAATTATTCAAGTGGGGGAATTATTCGAGTAAATACGGTAACATGAGTTGACACACTGCATCTGTATGATTTGAGTCCTAGTCTTCTGAGGAAAAAATAACCCCCCCCCCCTCGAATAAGTCCCCCCTCAAAAACATTTGACGAAAAAATAACTCCTCTGGGGTCTTATTCGAGGATTCAGGGTATAGTTAAAAAAACTTCAGAAAATCTCAGAAAATATAACATTTTCTGAGATTTTTTTTTTCTTCACGATTTTCCATAGATTTAATTATTTTTTTCTGATTGAGAAAATCTCTTGAAAAAATCTTTCTATAAAGCCGGAATTAGAGCTCGAGCATGTAACGTGAAATGATGACGTGGAATGTTTGACGCGAAAAGTTTTGACGTAAAAAGATTTTTGAATTACAGCTATCTGACGTAGAAAGATCCGACGACATGTTGACTTAAAAGATCCGACGACATCTCGACGTGAAAAGATTGGACAATATAATGATATAAAGATGATTTGACAATGGGGCCACACACACTGAAACTGAAAATTTCTGCATACCACATTTTCAACTGCCAAATCCAAACCGGAAAATTTATGTTTGGACGGGTTTTTCAGTAGGTTTTTGTAGGTATACTATAGGTGTTTTGACCCTGTGGCGCTGGCGCCATTTAAGGGCGCCAAAGCGCGCTGCGCCATGGCGCCAGTGGCGCTTGGCGCCCTTTTCCTGTGGTCCCTGGCACCTGGCGCTTTGTTTCAGAATGGCGCCCTTTCCGTGGTGCCCTTGGCACCTGGCGCTCTTATGAGGAATGGTGCCATGGCGCCATTGGCGCTTGGCGCCCTTTTTTCTTGCGCTTTTCCATCACCTTACCATAGTTGTAAAAACGTGTTTATGTTTACTCGATAAGTACAGATACTTAATTACTGTGTAAACACATGTACGTTACCCCTAAAAAAATACTGGTATACTCAGTGTTGTTACAATACAGGTATTTTTGGAAAATGTAAACATAAATGTAAATACCTTTTAGAATTCAGAAGTATAAATACTAAAACGTAGGGTATTTTTAAAATACCTAGGAAAACATAAAATAAAACATAAACGTAAAAATTTTATCGAGTGCTGTCAGAGAAAAAGTTTTCACAGTTTTTACAATATTATAGATGTTCCTTTGATCTCATTTGACATTATCTGCTTACATATTTCTTAAATTTAGAATGATGGGTTTGGTATATTGAATAGTTACCGGAAGGTGCCGGTCCCGAGCGCTGTAAAGTTTAAAGTAAAGTGTCAAATGTCATGTAAAATGTCAATCAAAACAAAAAAAAAGAAAAGATTTTATAACTGAACCTTACTTTAACTTTGACACTTTATGTTCCTTTACCGTATTTCCTCGAATTACCCCCAGGAGGTTTATTTTTTCAGAATGGAAATTTTGAGGGGGGTTGAACGAGGGCGGGAAATGCGCTGTTGTCACATTTTTATAATTTTAGATGACAGAATAATATTTTAAAAGTGATTTTCCAGCGGGGTTGAATGCCATTCTAAATGTGCTGATTAAAAATGGTTGAAATTTTAAGAATCCAATAGACACCCCAGTTCCCATCCCACGCAATAATGTGGCCCACACATTTGTTTACAGGTTTATTTCAGTATTTTGTGAAATAAATGGGCTTCATTTAATTGAAGGGCTTCAATTGAAAAAAAAATCGAAAGTCAGTGAAATTTTAAACATGTGCTTCCACTTGCGAAATTGGCACTCTCTTCACGTTAAAGCATGTTGAACTCATCATTACACACTACGTTTGTCATAAAATACGGTTCCATGTAACATATTTTTTTAATTTTCTCTGATAATTGTGCCAGGAAAACGTAACAAAATGAAATGGTATTTTTGGAAAGCATAAACATAAACACAAATATAAATACCTGAATAATGGGGTATTTTGGGTAAACATAAATACCTTTTTGCAACACTGGGTATACTCACATACTTTTTGAAAATACGTGAGTACAGAAAACGTATTTCTTTATAGGCTTTTTCAGGATGAAAAGGAAAAAAAAGGTGAGAAAAGCATCATAGGGACAAAATAGCATAAACATAGACAAAAACACATTAGCTATGGTGAATTTGATGGTTAAAAGTTTGAAAATTAGTGAGTTTGAGAGACAATTCAGGCAAAATTTCTCAAAAATACCCAATTTTATGCTTTCCTGGGACAAAAGTAATTTACTCACGTTTACTTATGAGTAAAAGTAAAAATCAATACTTTACATTTTCTGCACTCACCTGTGAGTAGTGATGGAAAAGCGCCAGTAAAAATGGTGCCAGGTGCCATTCAAAAAATTGGTGCTGGGTGCCAAATAGCGACAGAGAAAATGGCACCACGGCGCCATCTAAATAAATGGTGCTGGGCACCAAAGAGCACCAGAAACAATGATGCCAACAAACACTTCACTGTTTCAGCCTGTATAAATATCATCACAGAAGCATTTATAGAGGAGCAACGTAGGATACCATTTTTCTGATGGTGACTCATGCCACAAAACTCATCTTATCATGAATATTTTATTCCCAGGGGGTTATTTTTTTGTCAACACGTTTTGAGGGGGTTTATTCAAGGAGACTTATTCCAGGGTACTTATTTGAGAGGGTACATTTTACTAAATCGTTGTTTGTAACGTACACAGACGTTGAAAAATGCAAGAAAAACTGCCATTTATAAGACTGTATAGACTTTTATAAGTAAACACCTTCACGGTCACGTCCGGCACCCATTTTTTGATTTTACTTCTCACATCCTATACCCAGTTCTAGGGTGCCGCAGAGGCTGAAACTTGGAGGAGATATTGGCGCAACCCCCCTCTACCTCGCATGAATTAGGGGGGCTGCGGCGACCCACCCTGAGAGTTGTCGCCGCGACCCCCCTGATTCATGCGAGGTAGAGGGGGGTCGCGCCAATATCTCCCCCAAGTTTCAGCTTCTGGCGCGCCCTAGAACTGGAGATAGTGTGTCACAAGTATGATCAAAAATAGGGTGCCGGACGTGACCGGGAAGGTGTTTATGTAGACGGCAAAAACTCTGTCACTGTCATTATTTGTTACCTCTGTTCTGCGTTTTGTTTTTTGGGGGGTATTTCGAGGGGGGTTTATAAACTCATAGTGTCCATTTTAGGGGGGGGGGGCATATTTTGAGGAAATATGGTATAGGCATTCCATATTGCTTGAATAATTCCTCCCCGTCATTGTGGGTCATGTTTCAAGTTTTGCAGTTTGCATGTGGTCTAAAACAAACAACATGAACACAAACTTGCAGTGCTAGCAACAAATTACAATGGTGACTGTGTAAAATATCATCTAAGTGATATCATTCCACAGTTGAATATGGAACGATGTAACCATTCATCCCTGCATTTTGGCATGATTTCCGGCGCCATCGAAAACAATGGCGCTGGGCGCCAAATTGGTGCCAGCGAAAATGGCACCAAACGCCAATGGTGCCATTCAAAAAAATGATTGATGAAATATCTTGAGGGGGGATTATTCGATGGGGGAATTATTATTTCCTCACTCGTCTTACAGGGGGGATTATTCGAGGGGGAATTATTCAAGGGGGACTATTCAAGCAAATACTGTATATAAGTATGTAACAGTGTTCTAACGTAACAATTCATTGTTTTGCATTGCCTGAATCACAAACCGCAGTTTTGTCATGTACGATACTTCTCTGCATAGTTGTTCGAGGTACTGAACTTTTTCAAAGTATACGTAAACGTAAAGTATTTTTTTTACTCACCCCCTGAGTACAGAAAACGTAAAGTAATTTTTTTTTACTTTTACTCATGAGTAAACGTGAGTAAAACCACTTTTCCCCTCAGAAAATGTAAACGTGAGTACTTTTGAAAAGTCCCCGACATGTTCGCTCAAAATCACTCATTTTCGTAACTTTTTGCTCATTTCGAGCAACTTTTGAATATATTTTTGGTTCCCATACCCATTTTCGACTAGGTAGATTCCAATTTTTGTGTGCATATTTTCTACATTTTTTCCTTCTATGCCTTAAAAAATCTATATAAAAGACAATCTGAAATACGTTTTTTGTACTCGAGTACTTTCAAAAAGCATACGTAAAGGCGAGTACTGGAACTTTTTTCAGACGAAATGTAAACGTATTTACTCTCTACTCGAGTATACGTATTTATCGAGTAGAAGTAAATACGTTTTAACAACTATGCTTCTCTGTACCTACACTCAATTTGGGGGGGGGTATTTCGAGGGGGGCTAATAAATCTATAGTGGCCATTTCGAGGGGGGGGGCATTTCGAGACGGGGGTATTTCGAGGCGGGGGTATTTCGAGGAAATACGGTAAGTAACACCACACAAAAACATTTAACACACAGTAACAGCAAGATCACTTTCACCGACCAAACTTCCCCTTTCAAATGCACAAAACAGCCCGAAAGTCATCAAAATGGACGAAAAGTCACAATTTTCTCCCCGATCAGCCAGCCAACCAGCATTCAGCGCCGCCTGCGCGGTGCGATATGCGAATAAAATCGCAGTCGGCAGTTTACCAGGTGGCAGCCCCGAGCCCTGTAAAGAGTAGTAAAGTATAAAATGTCATGTAAAATTTCATGCAAGGTGTCTTGTCACAAATTGTCATGAGTCGATTGTCATGCAAAGTGCAGTAATAATTTTGTTTTGTTTCGATTGACACTTAACATGACATTTGACACTTGACTTCACACTTTTCAGGGCTCGAGACTGCCGCCAGGGCGGCGGCACTGGTGGCAACAGAAAAAAGCTTTAATTCTTTTCCACCGAACTAAATCCCGCGCTTGATTTAGGTAGATGGACGATGAGTATTGAATTAGATGAGTGTGGACCGCCTGCCGATTCAGTGCGTTTGGGATCTTGAGCGAGATTTGATCTGCCCGACAAGGATTTTTCGGCATTTGCCCGATTCGTTGCCCGTCAAGTCTGGTCACAGCTAAAAATTGAAAACCCTTGGAAAGAAGTGCCTCTATTTTAAGTACTTTTTTCAAAAAAAATGTTTGACAATTTGTTTCTTCAAAGTAGTGTTCGAATTTTCGAACTTTTTGCCACTACATTAGGTAAACATTTCATTTGTAAAATTTTCTGGACGATTTTTAACACATCTCAACCTCTTGCGTGTATCGAACCTGTTGCCCCAGACGGATTTTCACATTTTTTCCGCGACGAATTGACCCATGTGAAATTGAAGTGTCTTTCTGTATTTTTATTCATTTTCGATTAAAAAATCGAGTTAAAAGCGTTTTATTGAAAATTCGAGAGTGTTTTGTTTGCCATCCGTAGTCAAGGACAATTGGAGCAACATTGAAATAACAACGATTAACCTCAGCCGGCGATGTGCGGCGAGGCCGACGGCGACGCGGCCGAGCGCGCGGGCGACTTTGCCGAGTTGGCGCTGCACGCTGAGCAAGTCAACTCGGGTGCGGGCGGGCAAGTACCGGACATTGACCCGACAGCGGGCATTCAACGAACGTACAAGCCGCACTTGTCGGGCGGGCGGCCGTGGGCGGGCAACGGGCTCGCCTGCTGCAACGGGTACAGCGTGTTCGCCGAGCAGATGCGGCCCGCGCTCGAACTCAAGCTCGGCCGGCCGCTGCCCCGGCTGCAGGACGCGGTGCGCGCCGCCGCCCCTTTCTGGGCCATGCTCAGCGAGCACGAGAAGCGGGTAGGTGGGAAAGCCTGGTAGGTAGGTATTTATGCATCTAGGTAGGTAGGTATAATTTCAGAGACGGCACACTTTAAAGTGACATCGAGCACATCCTAGCTAAATAGAAAGCCAAATTTTCTCATCACATCACAATTAGCATTGAAAAAATCTCTGGGAGATTTATATTTAAAAAATCTCAGAAAATCTCAGAAAATATAAGATTTTCTGAGATTTATATTTTTTCCATGATTTTCCAGAGAGATTTAATTATATTTTCTCCTGATTGAGAAAATCTCTCAAGAAAATCTCCCTATATTTTCCAATTTTCACATTCACTAGTTTGCAATTCACTAGTTCATGTGCTTTTTTACCAAGTTTCATCCATTTTTAACCATATATTTGCTTATATACCCATTTTTGGGTATTTTGCCCCTATTTGTAGTTTTCCCTCTCATTTTTCTGTTCTCTGTTCCAGCCAATGAAAAGTTATCTGAAATGCATTTTCTGTACTCAAGTACTTTCAAGAAGTATACATAGAGTACTGGTACTTTTTCAGCAGAAATTTAGATGTATTTACTTAGTACTCAAGTATATGTATTTTTGCGTAAACATAAATAAGTTTTAACCCCTGAACCACACTGAAGCCCT
>CAXIWS010000638.1:0-25761 GCA_964036195.1 Sphaerolaimus hirsutus | reverse complement strand
TTCATTGACTGCATTATAAATTCTCGTACGAAGGTATGACCTCATCGCTACTGTCGAGGCTGGAGCTGTCACCTTCGAAATTGCAATCTCTACACACTGGATTAATGCAAATATCTGAGCAAGCCAAGACGCTTGTCGGACGGCCAATTAAAAGAACGCTCATCTCGCAAGGGTTGGAGCTTGTCAAGGTGATAAAACGTTTTTTGTTGAAATATTTATACTGCATTTACTGTAGAAATCAGTCCAGACCCTGTAAAATGACAAATGTCATACAAAGTATCAAAGGTAATGTAAAATGGAAAACGTACGTTTGCCATTTTCCATGGCATTTTCAATGACTTTTGACACTTTGCATGACATTTTCCATAGCTTTTTACAGGGTCTGGGAGTGGCACCAGTGTCGGGCGCCTTATGTGAACCTCCAATTCACCCTGCAGGAAACCTCAGCGATCGGTCTAATCCTAGCAGTGTTCGAGTCGCGGCCCGACTGCCTCCCTCAGATCGCCGCCCTGTGCATCGCCACCGGCAACGCCCTGTTGGCTAAGGGAGGTGCGGAGGCGGAGAATTCTAACCAGGCGCTGTTGAGTGTGATTCAGGTGGGGGGGGGGGGGGGTGGTTGGTTTGAAGTTAAAATAGGTAGCTAGAATTTTGACAGTGAGATTTGATGTGTTTTGATTTGTGTAGTCATAGTCGATGGTGTTTAAGTGTGTTTTTTCTCCTAAAAACACTTTCTTGTTTTGAGTTTTTTTAAAGGAAAACAGTCTGTTTCCGTGTTTTATTTTACAAGGAATAACTTCTTTGGGGTTTCACTATTTTAAAATTTGTGTGTTGCCGTGATTGTGTAAAATAGAAACTCATTGAGTTTCTGTGTTAAAAACCTTTGTGGCAAAACTTATCATATTTAGCTGTGGGAACGATCACACTAAGTACAAATGTAAATCTTTACCTTACTGTGCGGCAGCACGAAAAACTCTAGTCAGACGCGATATTGTAGATTTCAGCGAGAAGGGTGTAGTCCGTAGACTCGCATAAACACTTAAACACAGGCAAATAACACCCCACAGCAAAACAACAGAACACCCCCTCCAAACTCAGGAAGTGCTTGGCACGCACGGGTTCGACAGCCGCGACGCGGTCACGCTGGTGCACGGGCGCGAGCGGGTGTCCGAGCTGCTCGCCTTGAACAGCTACATCGATCTCATCATCCCCAGGGGGTCCAATGAGTTGGTGAAACAGGTTGGGATGGGGTTGGGGGTTGGGGTTGTTTGATGGGTTGGGATTACCCCCCTCGAATAATCCCCCCCCCCTTGAGGCATAATTTTTGTGTGTCCAATTTGAACAAAAATGGCAGTTATTTTGTTAATAAAACATATTTCATTGAAATGAGTTAATATGTACAAACATTCTTTGATAACTCTGACGAAATAATAATCTCCCTGCAAAGTCTGAAGTAAAAATAAGTCCCCAGGGGAATTATTCGAGCGAATACTAGATGTGCTTTCACCTCAACCTACAAAAACAACCTATAAAATAAGAAAAATACCTAGCACATTTTTTGCAATTCATCTTTCGACATAGGTATCACCAGGGACGTAGTCAGGATTTTCGAGCGGGGAGGGGGGCGGATTGTATTGCGGCGCCATTGGCGTTGGCATAAGCGCCACATATCGCTGTATCCGTATGTATTTTACATATACCTACATATAAATACACGTGTGAGACGCCGACATGAACAAATTTAGGGCTGTCGCCACCGGTAAAACAAAAAAACCGGTCGCGTGAAGCAAAAATATGCGCTCGCGCGCAAATATTTTGAAAAGAACTCTAAAATCGGCCCCGAAACCGGGTGGCCGCCCCCCCCCCCCGCCCCCCTTGCTACGTCCTTGGGTATTTTCCTGTCGCACAAACAAGTGCCATTTAATCCCCCTGCCCCAATCACCCTCCCCCAAACAACCCCCCCCCCCCACACAGATCCAATCCCAAGCGGGGGGCATCCCAGTAATGGGCCACGCGGACGGCGTGTGCCACGTCTACGTGGACAGCGAGTGCGACGAGCAGCTGGCGCTCGACGTGGTGCGCGACTCCAAGTGCAACTACCCGGCCGCGTGCAACGCCATGGAGACGTTGCTGTTGCACAGGGATTGGCTAGGTTGGAGTGGGGTTGTTGGAGGGTATTAGCCCTCAGCCCATAATAGTGACTTGGGCCCAGCTGATACTGCAGTCCGCCCGCACAGAAAACGGTGCACGCGGGTTCGATTCCCGCCGGTGGTAGTGTACTTTTTGCACTCTTTCTTGATACCAGTTGTATTGGATGGGGGCGATAGTGGTTCACAATGAAAGTGTCGTTTGAGGATTCTATTGTCTGATTGAGATGATAAATAAATTAGGTAAAATTATTCGATTATTAGATTTATTAGATTTTACTGCGGTAGGATTATTCGTCCCAGTCTAATTCAACAAAATAATTTTTTAGTAAGTCCGCCGAGTACATCCAATGGCACCATCCAATAGACCCCTCACCAGGGTTGGCAAAATCTCAGAAAACAATATAAAAAAACGGGAAATTGAAGAATAAAGAAAATAAGATGAAAAAAAATTAAAAAAATTAAATAATGATAAAAAATAAAATACAAATTTTATACAGTTTTACTACAATTTTAGTAAAAAGAATTTAATTAAAACCAGTTCTGGTCAAGAACAAAAATAAAAAATAAAATTAAAATAAAATGGAAAGTTGAAGAATAAAATAAAAATAAAATACAGTTTTTATACAATTTTACCAAAACCAACCCCCGCCCCCCCCCCCCCCCCAACAGGCACCGGCCTCTTCGACCGCCTCTGCGGTCGACTCAAATCCGAGGGCGTCCGCCTACACGCGGGACCCAAGCTGCAGGCGGCGCTCAAGTTCGGCCCGCCCGCCGCCGACTCGCTGCGCATCGAGTACGGCTCGCTCGAGTGCGCCATCGAGCTGGTCGACGGGGTCAATGATGCCATTAGGCATATACAGAGATATGGAAGTGCCCATACTGATGCTATTGTCACTGATAATGGTGGGTGGGCATGGGGGATGGGTTGTTGGAAATTTTGTGGACGCGCTTTTTGGGATGAGAAGAAAAATGAACTGAACACAATGTCAATGTCAAAATATTCACATGCATATTGGTAGTATGGGTGATACTTATTAAGCCAGCAGTGAAAAATTTCCTGGCAAAACACAAGCTCCGCTGAACACCAGTCGAAAAAATGGCTCTCAGCAGGCCTATTCAAATATACACGGTACTCCAAAAAAGTAATCTGACCCGAGCCAGCAGATGCATGTAACCAAATAATGTGAATCTAAAAACAACGATATTACCCGCAGACGAAACAGCAAAGCGGTTCCTGCACGGCGTGGACAGCGCCTGTGTCTTCCACAACGCCAGCACGCGCTTCGCAGACGGATATCGCTTTGGATTGGGTCGGTTCGATATTTACACGTAAAACGGTCAATTTTCAGGGCAAACGCTAGAAAAAGGAATTGTCCGTTGTACATAGGTAAATACAGGGGGAACACCACTAGCCGTAAATGCTGGTGGCCGCGCCCCAATGGCGCTGCACACTGTCAGTAAACTCGATTTCGGTAAACTCGGCTTTGAACGCATTCACGTTTACCCGAATGAGGTGTCTATCAACCAGTCTCACTACCGTATTTCCTCGAAATACCTCCCGGGGGGTGATTGTTTCAGAGTGAGAATTTTGAGGGGCGGGTTAAACGAGGGGGGGGGGGTATTTCGAGGGGCGCTTATTATTTCGCCAGAAATTTTTTGAAATTCCGGTACAAATTTGTCGTTTGTAACGTACGCAGCAGTCGAAGAATACGCCAATAAACACCATGCAATAGAGTCTATACACTTACATAAATAAGTATGTAGATGGTATAAAAATGTTCTAACGGAACACAGTGGTTTTTTTAACGTCTGTTCTGCATTGCCCGGACCACAAACCGCAGCTTTAGTCATGTATGTTCCCTTTACATACAATTAGGGGGGGGGGGTATTTCAAGGGGGTGGGTAATTATTTCATAGTGTCCATTTTGAGGGGGGTATTTCGAGACGGGGGGTATTTCGAGGAAATACGGTAAATTTATTCCGGTAAAATTGAATACGTTCACAGCTGATTTTTGAGCGCTAAATTAGTTTACTTCTGTTAATAACGCAGCGTGTGCGGAAACATCCAGGATCATATTACATAGGGCACCCCTCCCCCCCCCCCCCCCCCCGAAAAAAAACAATTTGCCGCGAAGAGAGACAAATACCCCCCCCCCCCCACAGGCGCCGAAGTGGGCATCAGCACGGGCAAACTGCACGCGCGCGGCCCCGTCGGCGTGGAGGGCCTGCTCACCACCAAGTGGGTGCTGCGCGGCCACGGCCACACCGTGACCGACTTCGAGCCCACCGACGGCCAGCCGCCGCGCTGCACTTATGTCCATCAGGAATTGGCCCCTGGGGAGGATTGGATGGAGGATGAGAGTGGGCAGAGCGAGTAGGAGGGATTTCTTTTGTGATGGGATTGGGTGGATGTATTTACTGTACTGTCATGAGGGCCACGGGTCAGTGTTGAAAATGGAACCATCGCGACGCTTTTTATATTTAAATGCATAAATAAATACTGGAAAAATAAATAATGTGGAAAAATGACAGGGCATTGGCTAGCTATTCTTTGTGTAATGGTAAAAGCGTATTGAAAATTTTGGAGCTTGCCATACTGCACAACAAAAGCCAGCTGCTCTGGCACCGAGAATTCGCATAACGTCAACTGACATACGTTTTACTGTGAATTACCATCTTTTATATCTACCGTTTTTCTTGTAATAGACGGCGGGTCTCCAATCGAAGGGCGGGTCAAAAGTTGACGAAAAAATAGAAGCGCGCCCTTCTATTAGAAGAAATACGGTAGTCTGCCGAGAGCCTGCGAACGTTGCTTTTTTGCAATGAGGAAATGTATTTATGAAGTCGTGGACATTTGCGCACACTGAACATCACGCGACATATGGCGCCACCATGCTGCAACCATTGTCCGCTGTGCACAATGTCCACTGGGCGCAAATGTCCAGCGGTTATTCGCCTGTATGACCAGTCATTTTGAAAATTTAACGCTTCGCGCAATTTACCGTTATTAACCAGATATACCGTACCGTAATCGACGTCTTCACTGTTTTCCACTCTGTTGATCAATAATTCTACAGTAATTCTATTTATTCATATTCGCATTTTTCGGGTGCCCACATCATATTTAAATCCGCATTTTTTCAGCGACGGTTATGCAAACTGGGACAGATTTCTACATATAAATAAAAAAATCGGCCGCGTCCAAGCAGTTGAATAAATCAAGAATCCAAAGAAGTAAACTCAACAAACTCCACGTGTCAGGTAAAAAAGCACTCACACAGACAAACATAGCCATAGTATTGATCACAACAGTATGCAACGGTATGTTTCCGGAAAGTTGATAGACAATTGAAATCCACCTACTTCCTTCTTCCAACAATTAAATTTTACGTTAATTTCAATTCACTTTACGCCAAAAAGAATTATTTAACACTTATTTTACCAGATCACAACGGTGATAACATACTATCAGCGACTTCGGGCCCACACACATTAGTTGACATCGCAAACGCAAATATATGTCAACTGAATGTCAACCAAATAACACGAAACATTTTTAAAGCATCACACATAACAGAAACAATGATAAGCAAGTGTCACGATATAAAATTAACAACGCTCTACCACATAGGAGAGAAGTTGAAATCACATAATAGACCAAAATTGAGTTGACACTAATCTTGATGTCAACTAGTGTGTCAGTGGGGCCGTTGTGACAACCTCATAAATAATGATGAAATAAACATTTTCGAGTAAACTTACAAACAATTATTGATCTACAGAAATAATAAGTCCAAAATATTTTCCCTTACTACAGTGCCTTCTGTTTCAGTCGATTTATAACGAGCACTAGCTGTCGCTTAGCTTCGCATTCGGGGAAGTTGCTCATATCGTAGTACTGGGGCGCCATGGCGACCAGCCTGTATGCAGCGAGTAGACAATTGGACAAATGCCAAAAAATGAGAAAAGTTCGAATTAAGCCCAAGAATTGGTGAAGTTGGCGTACAGGTTTTGAATCAGAGTGCCAAAATATCATTGGATACGGGTGATGTCATTGGCAAAAAAGTACAAAAGTTTTGAGTAAAAATTAAAAGATTTTAGGAGGCTTGTTCGGGAGATTTCAGTCTAAGTTCTCTCCTCGCCCTCACCATAGGGTTTTTTTTTGGGGGGGGGTAAAGCCCCTAAACTCTCCCCATTGGATGCCCTTATATTTATCAACTAAAACGTCAAACTCCACCCCATTCGCCGACAAAAAAATCCTCAACCCCCAGCCGACCACTCGGGTTTCACATCGGTAATGCAACGAATGTAGTTTTTGCTGGTGAGCACAAACTCGTTGTACAGCGCCCACTCGGGCTTGTGGTCGAGCACGGTGGACGGGTGCAAGTTGACCATCTGGTTGTCCTTCACGGTCAGGTAGTAGCCGCTGCGCTCCAGGTGCGCCACCTGTGTGAGAGGGTTGAGTTGGGTATTTTATGTAAATATTCACATATTTACAGTGAATTTGAGGACGGGGGCCTCGCCGTAATGAAAACCCGGCCGTAATGAAAGCCTGGCCGTAATGTATTCCCACCCGGCCGTAATGAAAGCCTGGCCGTAATGTAGGGGATGCTACATTCCGGCCGGTTTTACATTACGACCGGGTTTACAATACCTGCGGGCAGGGGATTATCGACGAGCGGCGGGTGTGTAGACAGGGGGGTGTCTACGGACGACGTGTGCGGCAAACACAAAGGGCAGAAAACAATGCAAACAATACATAGCCCTTTGTTTTTGCCGCAATACAACAATCACCATGTATCTAACCTCCATTCCCCTCCCCCAAATAGCGTTGGGCACCGGTACCCGAGTCGCTTTTCACAACACTAGCACAAATATTTGTCGCTAGTATAAACTGATCTCAGATCTTACTGTGATATTACGTTCTCTACATCGCCGCTTTTTTTTCACACTATATCTAACATACATACATACATTTACCTATAGCTAACATACATACATCTACACAGACATACCGTATTACCTCGAAATACCCCCAGGGGGTTTATTATTTCGCCAGCAAAATTTGAGGGGGGGATAATTCGAGGGGGGGGGTCTATTATTTCGCCAGAAATTTTCGAAAATTCCCTATACGCAGACGTAGAAAAATCTAACAATCACATAGATTTATATGTGTTTATAGGCATATATTACTGTATATACACAGAAACCCTTCACTAACATCACTTAATCATCAGTTTTAACCTGTGTTCTGCATAGTACAGATCACAAACTGCGGTATTTTTCATGTACGTTCACGTTACACTCAATTTTAGGGGGGTATTTCGAGGGGGGGGGGGGGTATTATTTCCTCAGCCGAAATTTAGGGGGGGGGTATATCGAGGGGGTGTTAATTCAAGGGGGGATAATTCGAGGTAATACGGTAGATATATTTACACGCTTACAGGAATTTTCGCAATTTTGAAAACATTGGTGCGACTCAGCAAAGCATATTGTCTTAGGAAACTTGGACACTTATGTGTAGTTGCCACTGGACAAAACCAATAAACAAACCTATCTAAAAAAACTGATTGTTCATTCGCGGCAAATATTTGTGCAAGCGTTGTGAACAGTGAGCCGGGTACTAGTGCCAAACGTCCCCATCCCCTCCCCCCCCCCCCCCCCCCCCCCTAGGACCCGGCCGTAATGTAAAACCGGCCGGAATGTTGCCCGGCCGGAATGTAGCATCCCCTACATTACGGCCAGGCTTTCATTACGGCCGGGTGGGAATACATTACGGCCAGGCTTTCATTACGGCCGGGTTTTCATTACGGCCGCTACACCCTCGAATTTGAGTGAGTGATAATATTGTGGTGGTATACGGTGCTCAATGTGGTTACACGCAACAGTTTCTAATCGAAATTTAGAAAACTGATACATCAGCTTTGAACGCATGTGAGTTTACCGGAATGTAGTGCCTGTCAACTACAGTTGATAGGAATTCGTCCCGGAATACTCAAATGGGTTCAAAGCTAATTTATGACATTTTGAAATTTCGATTGAAGTGTGTAGGCACCTTCCGCAATTCGGCAAGTTACAACAAGTGATAAGTAAGGTTAGCAGTGGTAAGTCTAGTGACAAGTCTCATGTCAAGCCACAAAAAAACCTAGGAATGAACCTACTTTCGCTCAAAAGTTTTCTTGTCACTTGACTTGTCAACATGGCAATTGACTATTCTTTTCGGCAACGCCAGACCACACCCCAGCCAGACCACAACAAAAAAACATTCCGCGCAAACCTGGCTGAAAAATCCTGAAACAAGTGCCTTCCTAATATTCACGTAGTAATCTTTGGACGCGAAATCGGTGGACACGCGGCGTAGATTGAATCGATCCATGATACGCGACAATTGCGAGCGCACATTGTCACCATTTTTGAGTGATCGATAATTGACAAAGTTGTCGTAGCACCACTGGATGTCCTCGTGGTCTGCGATAAATGTCGCAGTAAAAAAACTACTTCTGCACACACAGGGAGGAATACCGTCTTAGAGTGCACCTATAAAAAAATTAACTCTAAAAACAACCACCGTATTTTGGCACGTTTTGCGCTCATGAAAACAATGAAAGGGCAGCCTCGAATTGAATAGCAGTCTCCACTCCAGCAGAACGGCGGGTAGTATAAGGTTGGAAGTGTGCCAAAACACAAAAATGAATGGTGAGAACGTTCAAAGCATTCAAACAAATAGGTCTAAAATTTCAAATTAATGCTCTGATATAAAAATTTCATAAAAATACAATCATGTTCAAATGTATGAACAATGGTGAAAAAAATAGAACGACAACCTCCAATAGAACGGCAAGTAGAAGAGCTGACGGAAAAATAGAACGGCGCTCTTCTATCAGAAGAAACACGGTATCCACAAAAACTTCAAGCACCACTACACAGGCCCCCCAAAACCTACTCTGTTTGAACGCGTGGTACACATTCAGCAGGGTCAGGTGGTCGCCATCGATGTGTGCGAACCGCATCTTGGCTTCATCCGCGGCTTTCTTCGCTTCGGCGGGCCGTACAAAGCACTGGGGCACTGCAGGGGGCGAAAAGGAGCGCGCGCACGCTCTTGTAGTTCAGCTCAGAGTGCATCTTTGCCTAAGCGGGTGGGTACCTAGCGTTCGAAGGGCCACCCGACACGCGAGTAGGGCGGGCAAATGCCCGACAGATGTAGTGTAGGGGTGAAAGGGATTCAGTTGGATTTTTTTGTTGAAATTCGGATCGTATTTTGTCGGGCATTTTTTACACCCCACACGCGGTCGGGTTTCGAATCTAGGCGGGATGCAGGCTACCCTAGACTGTGCGTCGTATAAATACGAGGTGCCGCGCTAATTTTCTGGGAATCATACATCATGAACATACGAATGCAGCCCGAGGCTTTTACAAATACAGAAAGACAGAAACAATCCGCAGTATTTTTACATTCTTTTCCCGGAAAGAAGGATGCCCCCTAATCAGTTCAAGACGAAATAATTCAAACACGTAGTCCCTAAATATGCCTCCACTACCCCACGGACTTTTTTCAAATACCAAATACCGAGCACATCGAACTAAAAACCACCGAATACACACACCCTACCCCTCCCTTCCCCCTACCACCAAACCAACCAGACAACATAGCAGTTATCGAGAGTATCTCATTGGAGCAATTCAGTTCGCAGCTCGCGATGACCATCTTGGCTAGGCAAGGCTCCAAGGGGAACTCAGCCATGAGGGAACCCAGCTGCGTCAACTCCCCTTCGTCGTCGAGCGCGGCCACGTAGTTCAGCTGTTCCAACGCTCGCATAAGGGTTTCCGGGGCTGGAGGGGGTTTGTTTGGGGTGAGGTGGATTGGGGTGGAGGTTTTCGGGGTATACAACAGCTGTACAGAGATGATTTTTCGTGAGGAATTTTGGAATAGTTAGATGTGATTACTTATGTCTGCGATTCGAATTTCATACATTTCATATTCATAGTGAATTTCCCGTTCTAATCCCGGATTATTTTTACAGCAATGTTGACTAAATATCCCAAATTCTCGAAACAATCGGGTGCAAAACAAAATTTTCACTCACCAGGGGGGTCCATAAAGTCAAAGTGGACCAAATCATCGATGCCCAACTTTTTCAGCTGCAGCACGACGGAGCCCAAATTAGATCGCAGGATTTCAGGGTAAGTCTGGTCTTGCATCTCGTTTTTATACGCTTTCTCTGTATACAGGCGGAAACATTTTCCAGGCCTGAAAATATTTTACAATACGATTTTTTATTCAGCACATATTTTGGGAAAAGTAACCTACCCAGTGGCTGTTTGTATTTATACGGAGCCCGGTGAACTAAATCGTATACACATTAAATACAACGAAATGTATCATATCACATCAGAATAAAAACCTGTAAAATTTATTATTACTTTCAGTCGAATCAGCATACAACGCCATGGAAGGAATGGCTAGGGTGGCAGAATTTACCGTACCGTACCGTACCGCATTTTTGGGAAATTTACCGTACCGTACCGTACCGTTTACCGCACTTTTAGAAATTTACCGTACCGTACCGCGTACCGCATTTTCCAAAATTCACCGTACCGTACCGCGTACCGCACTCATTTACCGCAGAAAATGCGGTAAATTTTACTCAGATTGACCTTAAATATGGCAGTTTATAGATGAAAATTTATGTGGTGTTCTGAATTTTTTTGCGCGCAAGCGTGCAAATTTCACATTGTTTGAAGCTCTTTCATTTCGGCATGCACTATTGCTATAAATCATGATTTACATTAGTATAATGTGCTTTATAAAATCGAGCCATGTGCTTCAAGATGCTCTTAAGGTGTGAAACATCACCCTCAATGTATTTACTTTTTAGTTAAAGCTTATCTGTTGCAGTAATATGTTTTATGTATGGCTATATACTCATTTTCAACTATTTTCACCTACTTTTAGCAATTTTTCACCCACTTTTGGCAATTTTTTCTCCGTTTCTTCTTTCTACACCTTGAATAAGCACCTACATTGTAGGTAATGTAATTTTATGCCATCATCAGGGCCGTATCCAGGGGGGGGGCGGGGGGGGCTGCAGCCCCCCCCCCCTCCCGGGGCGAGATAGGAAGTGACCGGAAAATGCGACTTTTTTTAACGTCAGCGTAAAAATTTTTGCGCGCATTCTTCACCGGACATAAGGTATTATCATCAGATTTGCTCCATGTGGCCGCAAATCGTTATAAATCACTCAATGTTGTGCTTTTTTCCTGTTTTGTATAAATATTTACTCAAATATACATCGTTCCATGGCGCTGACGCCAACGCCAATGGCGCCATGGCGTGGCGCCTACTAATGGCTCCAGCGCCATGGCGCCATTCTGCCACTATGTAGCTTAAATTTTAGCAGCCCCCCTCGCCGGCCTCCGTAAACAAGCAGCCCCCCCCCGCTCAAAAATCCTGGATACGTCCCTGGCCATCATACTGTTCTTGTGTTCTTAAGTCCCATTTATCAGATTGTGTAATTGAATTTGGTGTCAAATTATGAACTAAAGGTTGTCTGTAGTCCCGCATTGATACATTTCTGACATCGAAAATTTACCGTACCGTACCGTACCACGAACCGCACTTTTCAGATTTACCGTACCGTACCGTTTACCGCAAAATTGAAGATTTACCGTACCGCACCGTTTACCGCAAAATGGAAAATTTACCGTACCGTACGGTTTACCGCAAGGCCGTACCGTCTGCCACCCTAGGAATGGCGCCATGGCGCCGGCGCCATTCATGCCCCAGATCCAATTATAACAATAAAACACCCCAGAAAACCCCACGCAAACAACCAAAACCGCAATTAACCTAGTCCTCCCTGCGCGGCCGGCCCGCTGCATGGAGCTGGCCTTGCTGATGGGGCAGACGAGCAGGGACTCGACTCTGATGCGCGGGTTGTACACCTTCTGCTTGCTGAAGCCGGGGTCGATCACGAACACCACCCCGTCGATGGTCAGGCTGGGGGTGGGGTTGGATTTTTGGGGGGTTTATAGGTTTAAGATGGTTATACATCCGAAATTCTATGGCCGGTTCGAAATTGAAGTGTGTATAAATTGCTGGAGATTTTTTAATCAAACCACGTGAACAGGTGCTCCAAATGATTTACCAATGCCTATCCAAGATCTCGATAGAGCTATCTAATGTTATCCTAACCGAAAATTTTGAATACTACCTCTTAAGCCAAACAATGATTTTAATTTCATATTATTTTACTCAAATTTTTTTTAGCGTTTGACTTGACACTACATTCACACAAGCCCCGGTTTTGTATCCTTCACGAATAAGAAAAACCCAAAATATTTATCACAAAATCGAACCTAGTCTCGGCAATGTTGGTAGAAACCACAACTTTACGCCCAATAGCTCCATTAGCCTTTTTCGCTGGCGCCTGTTCAAAAATGCGCTGCTGCAAATTCGGCGGCAGCGTAGAATATAGCGGGATACATTTCAGATCACCCACATCGGGGCCCAAATTTTCAACTTCTCGCTTGACGCGTTTGCAAGCCTCTTCAATTTCCTGTAAAATTTGATGCGTTTTTATAATTTGGAAAATAAAAAATAAAAATTAGGTTCAGACGGTTACTGTTAGCCGACTACAAAAATTCGAAATCCGCTGCCCATGATACTCGATGCGAAAAATCGTCGACCGAACTCCATTTTTAGAAATTTTAGTGACACGTCTTATTTTAGTCGCTTCATAATTCGAAACGTGCTGCGAAGAGTGCTGCGAAACGTGTCTACAACCGATAAGCACGTTGTAGCCCACTCGCCATTTTAAAATGAAATCTACCACATTCCATCTGAATAAAGATAATAATTTTTCTCACCACATTACATCACTCACTGACCGTGGGCAAGTTATTCGTCGTGCGACTTTATTCCACAAAATACGGTCACACCTTTGCATATCGCTGAACACAACCAAAAACAAACAAACCTCTTGCCCAGTCAAAAACAGCAACACATCTCCCTCCACCTCCTCACAAACATGTATCTGTATCACAGTCCTTATGGACGCCTCCAAATAGTCCTTTTCCGGCTCTGGCGTGTAAAATATCTCGACGGGGTAGGTGCGCCCGGGCACGGTCATCAGCGGGCAGTGGTCGAAGTAGTTCTGGAACTTGCCCGCGTCCAGGGTGGCCGACATGACCACGATTTTGAGATCTTTGCGTTGGCGGGTTACTTCCTGGGGGGGGGGGTGTTTGGTCTTAGAAAAGTTTCGATTTAGATTGTTATATTTTGGATGTTTCTTTCTATATGTCATCTAGATTTATGCGGAAATCAGGGAAAAAATTCAAAATAAAGCGAAAATCCGTTTGCACAGAAATTGGAAAAAGTTCAAAAATTTTCTCCACCTGGGCGATCGAGGAAGGAGAGATTTTAAGCTGATAGTAGCCATTATAGACAGTATATTGTGTGGCTCAGTTATTCCAATGAAATACCTACTACTACTACATCATTTTTGCATTCAGTATATTTTTATAGATAGCTGAGTGCATGCCCACTGGGCGTGGATGTCCAGAGCTGCTGAGTCTTAAACACAAACCTTTATGAGTCCCATGAGAATGTCAGTGGCCAAAGTACGCTCGTGGGCCTCGTCCAGAATAACAACGCCGTAACTGTCGAGCAGCGGTGTGCCCATGGCCTCGCGCAACAACATACCGTCGGTTAGGTACCTGAACAAATTAAGGTACAAAGGGAATGGACAGATTTGGGTTTGAGATTAAAATCGAGACAGATTAACTTGTATAAGTGGCAGAGATCCACATGAAGTCGGAAAATTCACAATTTACGTGGCACACAATTTTACCGCATAATTTGAATTTGTCGAATTTGTGACAAATTAGTCGCACTGAAAGTTTCCTCACACGTAAAAAAACACGGCATTCTCCAAAACCGACTTGAGCGACGTCCTGTCGGAGCAGCACTCCTCGAATCTGATGGAATAGCCCACCTCGCCGCCCAACTGCACGTCCATCTCTTCGGCGACGCGCGCCGCCACAGACATGGCCGCCACTCGGCGCGGCTGCGTTTGGAGACAATAGGTAGCCGACACAAAGAAGTTGTTGTTTGCAGCGTAGAGTGAATACAACGGGGCTGCCCCCCCCCCTAAATCGACAAGATATCTATCCGGCTCAGGAAACCGCTCAACAATATATCTATCCCGAGGATCGAGGAACATTTTTTTGGCTACTATCCCTTGGGCGACCCCACAAAAAAAATCGCTCAGCTATATGTGGAGATAATTTTGGGCGATTTTGGCCGCTTTTAACCGAATTTATCGATTTTTCCCCTTTCTGCCTTCTAAACATTGAAAAATTCTCTGTATTTTGCACTCACGAGGGTGAAAATTTTGGAGACCCCTGGACCCATCTTCCTAAATAACAATCAACGGCATTATCAAAGTACCAAAACACCCAAAAAGTACCTGTGTACATGCAACCGCTTTGGTGCCAGCCACAGCGGGCCCACCCCTGGCGCGAACATATTCCAGACACCACTGGGGTATTTGTGTCGTTTTACCACTGCCCGTTTCACCCACCAATGTAATCACCTGAAACAAAAGGAGATTAAAAAAAAGTAAAACGAAGCTCAAATGAGCTTCACAAAGGGCAGGTCTTTGGAGTATCGGTAACGGTATTTTTACGTATTTTGGGGGATGTTTGGAGGTTCACAGAACAAAAGTAAATATAAATCACAAATTAACTGCTCAACTGCATTTATAATACTTTCGTTTGGTTTTGCCCACTGTATGAACACACCATTGAATTTGTAATCGCCTCGCTGGATATCAAATTTGAAAAACCGCAAACCAAAAACGTCCCCCATCCAACCTGATACTTATGCATTTGCTCCATAAACTTGTCCCTGTATTCCCACACTGGCAGCTGCGTCCGTTTGCGCCATAATTCCCAGTAGCGGGGAGTAAATGGCAGCCCCGTGTACGGGTTGGATGTCGACTGCAGATTTAAAAAAATTGGGTTTTGAAAACTGGTAATAAATGAATGAGTGCACTTATACACTACAGCTATAGCGACGCTTTCAAGTGGCTTGGGTCTTTTTTTTGCCACACTGATTTGCGTCGCCTGCGCATCACAACAGACGCGTGCTCTCGCACACGAAAAAACTCAGTCCCCCAACGTCTGCTTTTATTCTGGGTATTCCGGTTCAAAGTTGGGCTGTCGGCACAGTCCTTTCATTGTTTCCGCTGTCATTGCAGCACAAATAATCCGATCATGTGATCGATCTTGCTTGAACGTATTAAAAGAAAAATTACGCAACGTCAACACACCACACGATGCACGGAATTGATGTAATCAACTGTCGATTATCAGATGTATTTGGGGATAAGCAGCTTTTCCGGAGGGGGGGGGGGGGGGAGTTGAAATGGGTGGAAATGGTGGAATATAGCAAAAACTCCAGTTATCAAAAATTTGCCATTTGTCACTATTGTTCATTTCATTTATCATGTATTTTTCTGTAAAATATTTCACGTAAAAAAATTATCACCATTTCTCAGGCAGACTTGTAGACATGGCTTCACGGCCTTGTTTTCTTGATCGCGGCGAGCCCCTTTTTGCTATATTCCACCGCAGTAAATATCACAATAATATTATTTTTTTAATTTTTTCATCATAATATTTTGTTTTTACCATGGCATGAATTATTACGAAATTTACTTCAAAATTTTATTCATTGAATGATGGTAGGACTCTTGAAGGAAAGTTAAAATGAATGCATCAATGCGACACATGAAAACAATGTGGCATATAAACAAAACATTGAGTTGACATGGGTGCCCTTTGGTGTGTGCCGCTCTGACCCCCAAAATGCAAATGTCAATTCTGACATCATAAACCATTCCAAGCCAAATTACGTTAAGGACACAACGAATAAAAAGTGCCCAAGCCATGGGCCACGCTTGGGTTATGCTGTAGTGTATAAGTCACCGCTACGTAATAAATTAAGTGCAGAACGGGTTCAGGACATGTAAATACTTGCAATTTATTTGATTTTAGAACATGTCTTCTCCTTTCAATTCATCCCACACGAAAATCCAAAGACGTTTAAAAACACAAATTCTAAAAAACAACGCAAGAAACAAATATAAATCCCAAAACCGTCAAAAAACTGCACAAACCACTGGCGCGTGAACAGTAGGGACCTTCATCGGCACTTTTTCGTTCTTTTCACGTTTCACGTTTTCGCTGGATCCCGCCCCATTGTCCATTGGGGCCGGCCGCTTCGAGCCAACGTCTACTCGAGGCTTGGACATGGCATCACAAAGTATTCGCGATCTTTGTCCGAAAAATTTCCGATTTCTTTTTCTTTTTGAAATTGAGTGGCGAGGGACTTTTTGGAGGCAGCTCCGCCTTTTAAGTCCCCTTCAGTTAAGTTGGCAGCTCGCCAAAACAGGTTTTGGATACACTTGTTTATATACAGCAGGTCGATGGCGAACCGGAGCGGCATGCTAGTGTGTGGGTTATTATTATTTTTCTTTATTTTGGATTTCTTCCCATAGGTAGAAATTTGAAATTAATACACCACGAGAATACCCGGTTCCCATGTCTTTAGTATACGGGTCCTATACCCAAAGAAAAAATAGTGCGGTGTGTAGCACAAAAATGAAATGATACATATCACATCAATGTACAACACACTACACACATGTCTGTCACCTAACTCACCAATAATCACCCATTTCACACAGGAACTTGTATCGGCATCTCATATGCAGCTTGCCTGCACTATTTCCGAGTGGGCAGAGTGATATTGTGATTTACCAAAAATACCAAACATATATTATAAAGACATTGTATGCACGTGATATGTTCTATATACACTTTTTCAATGCATAATACCTAAAACATTTGCACACATGAAGATTTTAAACATGCATTGGAAATTGGAGTTTTTGTGTCCCAAAATTTTACAGGTCATTTGTTTTTATTACAAACAGCTGATAAGTGAGATGAACCCATTAATGAATACATAACATTCAAATGCTTGAGAGGATATGTAATTAAAATGGGTTTTTACACAAATCTTTTGTATGCATTTAAAATACACAACTAAACATGACTCAAAACACATGGAAACGCACAAGCACAAAATGTCTCAGTGTTTGGTTGCGATTAGCAACCATTTCCGATCACTTAATGGGATTCCGCGACCATTATTGGTGACTCATACGGAAACCTTTTTGACGTTGCGTGCCTTTTTCATGGAACGGTGTCTTGTTGACGTTCGTACAATACGTAACTGTATTCTAATACAAACTTGGGCGTGAGCCAACTTCACATATGTGCCCCAATCCAATTTTTTTACTCTCACTACTGATTTCTCAAACTAATGTTCGGTAACCGTATTGAGCCCCAAAACGTAACAGTTCTTATGTAAATCAAAGCTAAAAGATATTCAAAACCCCATTAACTCAAGTTGCTGTCTCACGGCTAGCAACTAAATTTCGGTAGTATCGCGAAATAATGGAAACACTAACTAAAAAAAAACGGATTTTTCGCACGACTGGGTTATAATTTTTCTACCGTAATCTGCCGAATATTCCGCAATTCCGCTACGTGATTTCCGTCAATTTCAATCCATCTCCCCCATCTCAGAGTCGTTCTCCATTAACAACACACATTCGCATACATAAAAAGCAGCCATGTTGGCCGCGCGTCTGGGCCGCCACGTGTGTGCAGGTCGCCTCGCTGCAGTGGGCGCCGTCCCGCGAGCAGTCGGTTTTTTACTTTTGGCACCTTGCCAATTTTGAGAAGTGGTTGTATTGCCTCTGTTTGCAGGGTGTCTGCAGTGTGGCGCGCACAAACGATTTGCTGGCGCGTCAGGATGCGAAGCGTCAACCGATGTGCATCGTGCCGCGGTCTAGTTCCAGTGCATGTGCGTTGTGTGGCGGTTTATTTTTATTCTTCACTGTACTGGGACAACATTTCACGTAGAGAGGAGTAGTCTTGTAACATGTTTTTTCGACACTGAGCACAATAACAGCACAAATCATGGTTTTGTAGAAATTTTGGTTTTTTTTAGAGGCACGTGAGTAGGGTTCAAACGATATATCGTATCGAATATCAGATATCGACCATTTTTTAATATCGTATATCGATATCGAAAATTTTGAAAAAATATCGAATATCGATATCGAAAATTTACAAAAAATATTGAATATCGATATCGAATATCGACTATTTTTTCGATATATCGAACCTGTATTGTGTCCCTAATTAAAGTGATTTTTTTCATTTTGAGATATTTGTGATTGATCTGATTTACTCATTTTATTTGATGAGTGAAAGTACAATGTTTATAATGTAATTTTTGTTGGAGCACTGAATTTGAAGCCTGAAAATGCTGATATGCTATTTTTTGCTACATTCATCAAGCAATTTTGTTATAAGTATGAACTGTAAAATTTACCAATTGTTGTTTGCCTGATACACTTTGATTCTCATGTTTTTCTTGCATTTTCTACTTTTGACTGATGTAAACTTTTTAAAATCACTTGCGCCATTCACATTTCATTTCATTAAACAAAATTTACCATGTGTGTGTGCAACCACATGAAAATACAATATGCCGCCTGGAATTTGCCTTTCTATCCCAAAAGCAAATTGCAATATCAAATATTGAAAATATCGAATATCGACCATTTTTTCATATCAAATATCGATATCGAGGTTCCATATCGTATCGATATCGAATATTGAGTTTCAGAAAAAATATTGAATATCGATATCGAAAAGTCATATCGTCCCACCCATACGTGGGCACTGCATCGAGTACATTTGTAGTGGTGTTCATACCCACGCAACAGAGATATCTTGAGAGGCGGGGAAATGCGTGCTTGCGCGAAAAAAATTTGCAAAACAAATACAAAATGATCTTAAAAATATGCTATTTCCGGCATCTTTTATGTCTGGCTCAGGAGTGGGAACGTGGTAAATTTTTCTGGGATTGGGGTTTCGGGATCGGGATTGTGTT
The DNA here is from genome assembly GCA_964036195.1 of Sphaerolaimus hirsutus. Taxonomy (NCBI): domain Eukaryota; kingdom Metazoa; phylum Nematoda; class Chromadorea; order Monhysterida; family Sphaerolaimidae; genus Sphaerolaimus; species Sphaerolaimus hirsutus. Next base: position 6,579 of record CAXIWS010000638.1, on the reverse strand, counting down.
TTGCAAGATTGGGGATCGGGATCGGAACCACAAATCCCCACAAATTTTCGGGATTCGGCATCGGGAAACTGTTTGAACCCTACTCTGAGTCGTGACCCCTGAAGTCATATCGTTCGAACCCTACACGTGAGTTCAATATAGGTTTATTTCAATGTCTAGTGGGCAGAAAAGGGGGAAATCGCAAAAATAGATATATATAGGGTTGGTAAAAAACGTTTTTTTTTAACTCGATGTTTTTTTTAAATATGACCTTGTGTCAACATATATAGGTATATCAGACAGTGGCAATACTCTGTGATGTTATATATGACCATATAATGTCTGTGGAGCCATGGGATAGCATTATAAGTGGTGATTTGTGTCAAAAATATCCATTTTTCGTCGACATATCGTTCGTATATCGCCTTATAGTCGAATGTTCATGACTTCAGGTAAAGTTTGGCACGGAATAGTGATCAAACAAGGTCATAAAAGGAGGTTGTTACTTTGTGAGTGAAGTTACACACTGTGGAGGTACATGGAAGCACATTACCTCAATATTATATACTACAGCAACATATGACGGCTTATTAACCCATGGTAGCACATAGAAATGGATACTTTGATACTAAAAATGCCACAAAACCAATGAAAACAACCACCAATGTCAATTTGTGAAGCGCGCAAAAATTTTGCAAAATACATAGTGATTAGTACTAAGAATTTCGGCCGATGTTTTTAAAAAAACAAACATTTCGGACGTCATGTTTTTAAATAAATAAAAAACGTTTTGAAAAAACATCGGCCAACCCAGATATATATCCAAAATATATAGCCAAAAATGCATATGAACTAGTTATTTTGATGGTAAAAGTGGGCAAAAAGGTATGGAAATCAACAATTTTGAGAAAACATTTTGGCACATTCCCCCACCCCCCCTTATTGAAGACCCCTCAACCCAATTCAAACCCCACACTCCAGTGCCAGTGCACGACGCATCACGGCACTTCGTGATCGAGCGCTACTGGTCGGCCGGCATGGCGGCCCTGTTCCCCGCCGCCTACTTCATGCACGGCCCCGTCATCGACACGGCCCTGGCGATCGCCATCGGTTTGCATGTGCACTGGGGCTTCTCTGGCATCGCTGGTGACTATGCTAGGCCCTATGTCATGGGCGAGTTCCTGGCGAAAATGTGCAAATTAGCAGTGTATGGATTTAGCGCTGCGTTGATTGCGAGTTAGTGGGGATTTTAGGGTGTTTTTTTTGTGTGGGGGTTTTGGGTTTGTTGTGATTGGTGGTCTCTTGGCGAGTTGTTTTTGCAATAGCATAACTGCTAGTTTTTGTTACCCTTTAATCTTCATTGCGTCTCATCTAATGCTTTTAAAATAATTTTTGGCGCGACGAACTAGTGATGAGGCCTGACTGGAAATTGCAAATACCGTATTACCTCGAATTAACCCCCCCCCTTGAATTACCCCCCTCGAATTAACCCCACTCAAAATTTGCTGGCGAAATAATAAACCCCCATAGGTAGGGTTGGCACTTGATTTTTTTAAACTGATTTTTTTTATCTGATTTTTATGGAGAAAAAAATGAAAATTTTTTGAAAATAAAAATCAAAGGGTGGAAACTGATTTTAATTTTAAAAAAACCAAAAGGCTAAATTTCTGGTAGACTTGCACTAGGTATTTTGCAATTTTTTTGCGCGCAAGCGCGCAATTTCTCATACACATTACCATTGGTGGTGTTTTCATGGTTTTTGGAGCATTTTTAGTGTAAAAGCTTCCATTTATTCATGTTACCGAGTAATAATAAGCCGTGCTATGCTAGTGTAGTATATAATATGCAGCCACTGTGCTCCCACATATCTTTACAGTGTGAAGTGAAACATCACTTTAAATGTGTTAGCCTTCTCTTACAACATTATTTAAGCACCATACAACATTATTTAAGCACTATTCCATGCTGAACTTCATTTGAAGTCACGAACGTCTGACAAAAAGCGATATACGTAATAAGTCGACATAAAATTGAATATTTTTGAAAGAAATCACTGCTTATAATGCTATCCCATGACTCCACAGTCATGATATGACCACAATTAACATACACATTTTTTCTCTATATCCCCATTTTGGACAAACAAATCTGATTTTAATTTTCTTAAAAATCAAAAAAAAAATCAAGGCGTTTAAAAGAAATTGATTTTTTTCCAACCCTACCCATAGGGGTATTTCGAGGTAATACGGTATTTTCATCATGTACGTGCAAAAGCCTTCATTATGTTTTCATTTTGTCATCTTTCGATTCATATGAAGGGTGTGCTTCTATAAGTACCGATCTACAAAAAATATATTTTGAGATAATCGCAATTGAAAGTTTGGAGTGTGCAATACCCATACATAGGTATTGGGTATGGGAATTTTGGGTATGGGTATTTCGGCCATATTGTTGGGTATCCACATGCATGGGTATAATCATTGATTATACACAACACTAGCTATATAAAATTTAGTGAATTATATTTTTGTAGTACAGTACATTTTAAAGGAACAAATTGGTAATAGGATGTAGATCGGTATTTTTGAAAGCACAAAATCAGACAGCTGTAGATCGGTACTTTTACCCATAATAAAAAAGCACAAAATTAGTTTTTGCTCAATCGGACGCTGATCTGACATCGGTACTTTTAGAAGCACAAAAAATAATGTGCAGATCGGTACATTTAAAAGAACAATTTTGAAAAAAGTGTGTAGATCGGTACTTTTAAAGACACAAAAGCTGAAAAAGCTTGTAGATCGGTACTTTTAAAATTTCAAAAACCGTATTTTGCGATTTTTTTGCTTTTTTCGACACCCCATATCTCAAAATTGAATTTCGCACCCCCCACATATTATATATTTTTTTGAAGCGCATGTTTATGGGGACCCCAAAAATAGTCCTAACTCAAATTTGAAAAATTTGTAGATCGGTACTTTTAGAAGCACGCCCTTCATGTTTTTTGAAACACAGGTCTGCTGCTGTTCAATCACAACGATGTGGGCATAACGAAGGGCTTTGAAATGATCTGGAGCATTTGAAATTTAGGATTTGTGATTTTAATTTCAATTACAATTTGTTAGTGTATACGATGCGCAGATGAAAACACTGTTTTAACCTGCTTTTGTGTACCTGAATCGTTTGGGTCGTAATCTTGAAGCATATTAGGAGGATGTTATTGGTGAAAGATATCCGCCGATTTACTCGATGGTAAATTACACGCAACAACATTGCATAGGTTCGGAAACCGTGATAATTTTTTTTGCTTTACGTGGAATATACAGTGAATGATTTTTGGTGGTTGGTTGAGTACTAGGGGACTATCATTTCCAAGACTAATTTCCTAGAAAAAAAAAGAATTTAGTCATTCACAAGTAATATACTTCTCAAAGTACATTTCGCGCGTTGTCTTTAGTTTCCCTTCATTGGTGTCTCTGAACGAAATATTTAGGAAGATTTCTGTGTTTAGTATTCACCCTATGATTGTTCAAATTCTGCCTAATTTATCTGTTCACAACATGTGCATGAATAAAAAATGGGAGGATCAATATTTTTTGCTCGAAATTCTGCGCTAACAAGTTTGCTTTCAACCAGTAAATTAGTGTTATCAAATCACAATGCGAACATGTTTCGCAGTGCCGGTTTCAATTTGGATGTGAATTTGCCCCCCAAACAACAAAAATATAATAAATGGAAATTTCCCCCAGTAATAAATGTTCTCCGCATGACCAGAAGTCACTCTGAGACTGAGTATGCTGAACTGCTCAAGCAGGTTTGTATTTTATGCTTGGGTTTTTTGGGACTCGTTACTGCCTCGGCTGTCACTCAATTTTTTTTATCTGCAGGGACTAATCTGGTAATTAAACTTAGGCCGGTGGAAAGCTTTTAATTGCTGCACATTTGAGCGTATTTTGCATTCGCCTCTGTTCACGTGATCAATTTTTCAACTCGCCAACCACAATTCGATATATCCATCACAGGTCCAAGAAGCCCACCACAAGTTGACAGCTAAGACCGAAGCTGTACTGCTCGTAAGCAAAGATTTGGCAACTTGCCAGCGTCAATGTGATTCGTTTGGTGGTGAACTCAAACAAAGCACTGATCGCGTGCAACAACTGCAGCATGAGCTTGATAGTAGGGAGCAGGTAAAGTTTACTGATAACTTTTGCTTAGTGAGAATTTTATGTTTGTTCTACGGTAATTTTGTTTGATATAAGAGGCTAATGGGGTTAATCAGGAAGTGGAGAACTAAAAACGAACAATTTTGAAGTGATAATGAAAGAGAAAAGTAAATTTGTAAGTGAAAAGTAAAAGGAACTTTTTGCAGCGTTTTACTTTCACTTAGAACTTTTTTACTTCAAACTGCGCAATTAGCACCAGGTGAAGGGCCTGAATTGCCGTAATTCGTTGAAAATTTTCGTCAATTTGATTCTCCATCCGAACATTCCACTTAAACATCGCCCCCCCCCTAAATCTCGCTACAATCCATCACGCCCCCAAAAATTACCCCCCCCCCCCCCCTCACACAGCTGCACGAGCGGCAGTCGCGACAGTGGGACAGCGACAAGCAGGAACTGAATCGCTGTGTGGCACAGCTGCGGCGGCACAATGCCGAACTAGCCGAACAGAATGCGCAGTTGACGCAGCGCACCACTGATGCTGTGGGGGATGTCAAGGTAGGGGGGGGGGGGGTGGGTGGCTGGGGAAGTGGGAGGCTACTGCGTGTGATGTGGCCATAAACGATGGCAGGCGAAAGTTAATTCGGAATTTTTTGGGTTGAAAATGCATTTAAAATGCGAAAAACACAATAAAAACTTCAAACAATTTCACATTGATTTATCCACGGCGGGAAAACCTCAAACTGCTAATGCGACATCTTGGAATACTGCAAATCATAAGGGTTTATCCCAAATTATTACCTGAAAATCGGAAAATGTAATACATTCGGCAATTGAAAAATTCGACAATTCGCAAAGTAGTTTTCGAAAAACTAAAACACACCATGCAAAAAAATCACCCCATCAAAAACTACGACATCAACAACCACAACCCAGTTGCTGCGGCGCAAGTTGGCCGAGTTCCAGCTGCGCGACTCGACCGACGACTGGGCGGCGCCCATCTCGCCGCTGAGCGCCGCGCCGCCGGCAGACGCGTTGGACAGGCGCACCTCGTGCAGCTCGAACGCACCCGCGGCAGGTGTTCGGAGATTGAGGTGCGGCTGGATTGAAAATAGGAATCGATTGTTAGGTATCAAAACGTATCATGTTAGGAAACTTTTGTCCTTTTTAAACTTTTTCGATCCTATCCCGAATCGCTTTGTCGGATTTAACCTGATCAATTTCCTGCTCCCGACACCAACACATATTCATGCGTTTTCTCGCATGTTAGGCCCTACAGTACACACACCTTAAGACTCGCTTCGCCTAAGAACCAAACATGCCTATTTTGTTCCTGTTACAAAAAAATTTTTTGCGTTTTTTTTCATGGTTTTGGAATCTCCGTAACTAGAAACTTAAAATTTCCTTCCATGCATATATCCGGAAATGTCATCTTCCTACTGAAAAAATTGATCAAAGTCAAAAGTCACCATTTTTCAGGCTGTTTTTTGGAAATTCATAACTTTTGTTTGACTTTATCTATCAATATAATATTTTGTATTTTTATTAAGAAAGTTGTGGAGATTAATTGGCCCATACAAACTAGTTTCATCAAATGTTTTTTTCTCAACGAAAATGATGGCTGAAATTTTGAAAATGGCATCAAATTTTCAGTTTGTAATTGAGAGCTTAGCTTTTTTTTGCAAAAACTGTGCCCAATTGCATAGTTTATTTTACAAAAATAAAATAGAAAAAGTAGGTCTGCCAATTTTTGCCACAACAGTTTGAAACAGCCTGACACCCATCTCACCACCGCAGACAAACCCACTCTGAAGACTCAGATGAAGTTGTATGAAAAAAGTTTTCATCATAAACTTAGGTTATTTTTACATGTTCTTTCATTTGTATATCTCCATAACATAATTTGGAAGGGTGCTTCCATACAAAAATTCACTTTTCACATAAAAAATTCTGAGCCCCATTTTTATGCTGCATTTGGAATCTTCGTACATAGAAACTAAGAATTTCTTTCCATACATATATCTGGAAATGCCATCTTCCTACAAAAAAAATTGATTGAAGTCGAAAATCATTTTTTTTCCAGATGTTTCTTTGGAAATTCAAAACTTTTGCTTGACATCATCTATCAATTTGATATTTTGGATTTTTATTAATATAGTTTTGGAGATTAATTGCCCCATACAAACAAACTTCATCAGATTTTTTTTTCTCACTGAAAGTTGTGGCTGAAATTTTGAAAATGGCACCAAGTTTTTTGTTCTGAATTGAGAGCTTAGCTTTTTTCACAAAAACTGCTCAATTGCATAGTTTATGATAAAAAAATAAAATCCAAAAAGTAGGTCTGCACTTTTTTACCACAGCAGTTTGAAATGATCAACAACGCAGATGTCATGATCACGGACAATCCCACTCTGAAGACTCAGATGAAGTTTTATGAAAAAAG
>CAXIWS010000636.1:87741-102096 GCA_964036195.1 Sphaerolaimus hirsutus | reverse complement strand
GGGGTTTATCATAATTCTATGTACAAATCATATTTTGACAATAGCAATTAACTAGAAATATGGATCACAGTTCAGTATCCATTGATCAAAGTTTTTCAATTTAATTTTTTACTTGCCATTTCACTTCTCTTTTTACTTGCCATTTGACTTGACTTGAGACTTGACATTTATAACTTGACATTTGACTTGATATTTGATCACTTGACATTTAACTTTACATTTTGACTTGACATTTACCACTTGAAATTTGACTTGACATATGACTTGTTCTTTGACTTGACATGAAATTTGTCACTTGACATTTGACATGACATTGATCACTTGACATTAAACTTGACATTTCACTTGAAATTTATCAGTTGACATTTGACTTGAAAGTTATCACTTGATATTTGATTTGATATTTTATCACTTGATTTTTTATAACTTGACATCTATCACTTGACATTTATCACTTGATATTTATCACTTGACATTCATCACTTGACATTTAATCTGACATTTCACTTGAAAATTATCACTTGACATTTATCACTTGACATCTATCACGTGACATTTGACTTTACTTTACTATAGACTTGACATTTACAACTTGACATTTGACTTCACATTTGACATGACATTTATCACTTGACATTTAACTTGACAGTTCACTTGAAATTTATCACTTGACGTTAAACTTGACATTTGACATGACATTTATCACTTGACATTAAGCTTGACATCTAACTTGACATTTGACTTGACATTTCACTTGAAATTTATTACTTGACATTTCACTCGAAATTTATCACTTGGCATTTGACTTGACATTTGACATGACATTTATCACTTGACATTAAAGTTGACATTTCAGTTGAAATTTATCAGTTGGCATTTGACTTGAAAGTTATCACTTGATATTTGACTTGATATTATATCACTTGATATTTTAAAACTTGACATCTATCACTTGACATTTATCACTTGATATTTATCACTTGACATTTATCAATTGACATTTATCAATTGACATTTGTCTTGACATTCATCACTTGACATTAAACTTGAAAATTCACTTGAAATTTATCACTTGACATTTATCACTTGACATCTATCACTTGACATTTCACTTGATATCTACCACTTGACATTTATCACTTGATATTTGACTTGATATTTTATCACTTTATATTTTATCACTTGACATCTATCACTTGACATTTATCACTTGACATTTGGCCTGACATTTATTGCTTGACATTTATTGGTTGTCATTTATCAATTGACATTTATCATTTGACATTTGTCTTGACATTCATCACTTGACATTTAACTTGACATTTCACTTGAAATCTATCACTTGACATTTATCACATGACATCTATCACTTGACATTTTTCACTTGACATTTCACTTGATATCTATCACTTGACATTTTTCACTTGACATTTCACTTGATATCTACCACTTGACATTTATCACTTGATATTTGACTTGATATTTTATCACTTAATATTTTATCACTTGACATCTATCACTTGACATTTATCACTTGACATTTGGCCTGACATTTATTGTCTGACATTTATCAATTGACATTTATCAATTGACATTTGTCTTGACATTCATCACTTGACATTCAACTTGACATTTCACTTGAAATTTATCACTTGACATTTATCACTTGACATTTGGCCTGACATTATCACTTGACATTTGACTTGACATTTATAACTTGACATTTGACTTGACATTAACCACTAGACATTTATGACCTGATAGTAATCACCATGCAAGGTCACATGCTCAGTATCACATCAAGCAGTAGTTCAGGCATGTTTGCGCATTTTACACAAAACAAGCAAACTTGAATAACTTTTGTAAATCTCAACCAAAATCGCCAAAAATTGGCTCATTTGAAAGCTCTAGTCATGGCGCACATCAACAAATTTTTGTTATTGCTGCATTTGTATTCAAATTTTAAATTTATTGAGGTTTGAAAATTTCAAACAGATACCGTCCCAAAGTGGGCGGAGCCTGTGAAAAAAATTTCCGAAAATAAGAAATGGCATCATATGCTCTTTCATATGAGCCATCAACCATGAAAATCGGTCGTGTTTTAAGGAAGTTATTGCAGTTTGAAGATTGTCGGGAGAACAAGAAGAACAACAACAACAACAAGAACAACAACACTACTTGAAAAAGAAAATCCGTGATAACTTCCTTCGAACTCAACCGTTAGATCTGAAAATTTGCATGGTGGTACTTTTCGACACGGGCTTTTTAATGGTACAATCGGTTCTGCACTAGCGCATTGCGTTCCGAAGTTATTGCGATTTTAAATTTGCGATTTCCGCATTTTGGTGTGTCCGACCATATTATGGGTGGGTCGCTTGCGCCCTCCCTCGGCAGCGAGGGATGGCGCTGGCGCGCCCACCCGATTATCACAACTTAAAGCAGCATTGAGCGACAGTACAAAATTACATCAGTACAAAATGACCGAAATTATAACCCCCACAGTTCCGCCGTTGGTGGAGCTAGAGGGGTAAAATTTTAGGTGAAAACTCAAAACACCTGAAATCTTAACCTGTCACCGAGCACTACCCGGGGACTTTTCAGCCGGACTAAGTACAAAGGTAAATATTTATGTATGAATATACCGTATTTCCTCGAAATACCCCCCCCCTCGAAATACCCCCCTCAAAATGGACACTATGAACTTATAAACCCCCCCCCCCCTCGAAATACCCCCCCCCAAATTGAGTGTATAGAGAACGTTAATGACAAAGGCGTCTGGGTAATGCAAAACACACGTTAAAAACGATGACTCTGTTATGTGAGAACAGTGATTATACATACGTCTACACACTTATACAAGTCTTTAGAGTCTTATAAATGGCGATTTTTGTTGCATTTTCGACGTCTGCGTACGTTTCAGACGACAATTTAGTACTTGGGTTTCAAAAAATTTCTGACGAAATAATAACCCCCCCCCCCTCGAAATACCCCCCCTTGTTTAACCCCCCCTCAAAATTCTCACACTGAAAAAATAAACCCCCCGGGGTTATTTCGAGGAAATACGGTAGGCATAGATCGTCACTATTTGTTGGTTTTTGCATGCTTCAATGGAATTTTCGTCAATACCCAAAGAACCCAGTACTCGTGGAGAAATATGCGTACAAATGGGCACTGCTACTATAAAAGTATTGTACCCAGCGGTATTTACCCAGTATGCAGTTTTACACTATTTTAGAGTAAAAGTAAATACCCACTATCAACCCTGTTGAAATTACCATATTTCCTCGATATACCCCCTCGAATTACCCCCGTCTAGAAATACCCCCCTCAAAATGGACACTATGAATTTATTAGCCCCCTCCGCTCGAAATACCCCCCGAATTGACTGTAAACAGAAAGTACATGACAAAAGCTACTGTTTGTGATCCACACGATGCAGAACAGACTTTAAAAACGCTGACTGTGTTACGTTAGAACCTGTTTTACACCATCTACATACTTAAGTCTATATACTCTCATACATGGCTCTTTTTGTTGCATTTTTGCGTGTGTAAATTTTAAGGAAACGTGTCCGAAGACGGTAGGTTTTTCAGAACGTGCAGTGAACCACTCGGGGCTCACGCTGTTCCGTTTCCCGCAGCACGCACAGCGCCTACACTTAGCACAAGCAGCGCGGTAATTAGAGCAGTTGTTAATTAGCAAACTTAGGGAAAACAGTTAGTACTTAGTGCCAATACAAAAAGGGGGTCCAAGTTGGGTTGAGAAGAGAGTTTATTCTTTAGGGCGATGGAAGAACAGTAGCGGCAGAGTAGAAGCAAAATCAATTTTCATTGAATCAAAGTTTTGGGTGAAAAATAGCAATTTCAGCTACTTATAAGGCAAATGAAACTACCATAATCGACAGGAATAAAAAGCTAAAAAAGGCATAATGTTACGAAGGTACAGGATCACTATCAAATCACATAAGCTTTGATGCAAATACTTAGTAAAATCTTGACATATAGCTACCTATGAAAAGAGCACTAATTAAGCTAAAAAGAAGGGGGTGATAACAATTAAGAACAGCCAATGACGACAATTAAAAAGGCTTCATGCGACATGGGGCTTTAATGTACAATTTACTGAATCAGCAATTATCTACTTCCATAATTACCTACAAATCCCTACTTAATCCAACATAATCTAGAACAGGTAACAACGCAGTGCAACGCATATTTACAACAGACAGAATGAACAAAGTATGGACAAAGGCAATTTTGGCGTCATAAACTAATACAGAAAATCAAGCTAACAAGTAATTAGACAATTAATACAAGCTTACAACTAATGTTAATTAATTAAGATACAAGGCGATTAATTAAGCTCATGGAAATGAAAGACACTGGCGTGAAACAATATGTACAATGATTTCTACATGTCACATGGAAACTCTGTGTGGGGGCTTTGTATTCATAAGTTACGGTAGCTAGCAGAATGCTCGCAGGCGCGAAATGCTTATCACCTCCAACCCCGCGACCCACTATTGTGACTATCCGGTCAGCTAGCGCCCGTGAGAAAGGTTTCAGCCCGATGGCCACACCCTTCCGAGCGCGATGGGATATTTATGCTGGGGTGGTGGAAAAGTGTTTTTTAGACTGCGACTTGTCACTTGGGGCGTTATCAGAAGCTGTTCCTACCACCCACCGGTACTAGATGACGCACGACAATCTAGTCAACATGGGGAGGAACGCGGAACAGTATTTATTTTGGTATTTTTTGGGTGAAATTCATTGTTCCTGGCTTTCAGTCGCCACCTACCTATCAGTCGTCAGTCTCCGCCTCTGCCCAAAGATAAGTAAAGGGTGGAATGTGCTTTAGACCGCCCAGAAAGTCACAACAGTGTGCCGGCAAACTCAAAGGTGGCCACACGCCGCGCCGCGGCATTTCAAGGTGAAAAATGTGAAATTCCCATCTCACCTTATGCCACGTGGAATGTAGTTACACTTAAGCTAGACATAACTTAGCTAACTTTACTTGAATAGATTTAGCACACAAAAATAGTAATTAAAATTGGGGAGTAAGGGAACGAAGTTGTGCAGAGCACTACAACCACTATAAACATGGCGAACTCGGTCTGCCAGTGTAGCGGCGTCGATCTTGCGATGCAGTGCTTGGCCGGGGTACTGCGCAGCCCACTGCGTGGCCGCGCATGCCGCGCAGGCCCCGTAGCCGTCGAAAATCCGCCAAATTGTCTGAAAAGATTCAATCGAATTTAATTTACAAAACACGTAGCAGTTTACGTTCCGTGAATTATTATTGCATTTGGTTGTCTAAAATTTTGTGGGGTGGTGTTTTTCCCATCGTAAAAATGCTCTTACAAAGGTTCTGGCAAAAAAAGCCCCCCCCCCCCTCGAAATACCCCCTTTGTTTAACCCCCCCTCAAAATTCTCACTCTGAAATAATCACCCCCTGAGGGGTATTTTGAGGAAATACGGTAGGTGTTTATTCAAAAACCTTCTTAAGCCAGTTATTGTTCTAGATCATAACTCATATTTACGTCATATCTTCATTATTCACCGCGCATGCACCCACTTAGGAACCAATAAAAGCAAAACACAAACACAGTTAGTTGACAATGGTCACATTGCATCACTAATGGTATTTACCTTACCGCATTTTTCCATTGTCTGAACGCTCAAATATGTTCCCTGTTTCAAGGACGTATCCAATGGGGGAGGGGGGGGGCTGCAGCCCCCCCCCCCCTCCTTCCCAGGGTGAGACCTAAACAGTCCTGGAAAATGCGACTTTTCCTATATAATTTTTGATGTTTCTTAAAAATTTTGCGCGCAAGCTCGCAATTTCTTCCCCATGCATGGATCGGTCCCTTTAAACCAATATCCTTGGTAATGAACACATTTTTGCGACTTTTCGCTGTATATGTATGCATAATTACATACATACAAAGCGGTTCCCGGCGCTGGCGCCAACGCCAATAGCGCCATGGCGTGGCGCCTTTGTATGGCGCTAGCGCCGAAACGACTTTTCGTCCCTATATAGGGACAAATTTGGGGGAGGGGCTCCCCCCCCCCCGTTCGCTGGCCCCCGTAAACAACCAGCCCCCCCCCCCGCTCAAAAGCCCTGGATACGTCCCTGCCTTGTTTATTTTTTTATACTTACATCCACAGACTGGAGGTGTTATGGTAATATTAGGCAGTTGTGATAGTTGCAATACAATTTACAATATTTACTGTCAAAGTAGAAGTGTTGCTTCAATATGGCCAGATATAAAGTGTTGATGCTTTGGCTTCTCATTTCAAAGTACCCAACTTTTGGTGAGTAATATCTAACTTTATATCGTGCAAAAAACTGTTGAAAATGCTTAACTCAGGGTCTTTCAGTAATGTAGATTTTGAATGCTGCATCGATGGACCTGGTGCCAGTACCGCAAATGGAGAAGTGAGAAGTAAAATGGCAAAGGCGAATTAAAAGCGCAAGGGCAAAATGAAATGGCAAGTAAAATGGCAATGGCTAACTAAAATTATAAGTTATTTAATTTCGCGTTTGCCGTGTTACTTATCATTTCACTTCGCTTTTGTCATTTTACTTTGATTTTACCAATTTACTTCTCACCTCCACACACTTGCAAAACACTAAAAAAAATTCAAATTATTACATTTATGCTACAATCTCAAATTTATGCCATTGGCCCCGCACCAGACTAGTCGGCAACAGAAATTTGCGGAGCTTAAAATTCTGTTTTAAACACATCAAATTGACTAGAATAGGGGTCTGTCAACTACTTGTTGTGGATATCCACAATAATCCATTATGATGAACTCAGATGTGTTTAAAACTGATTCATCAGTGACACAACTGAGGTAAATAGCACATTTATAAGCCTTTTGCTAATGCTGGAAATAACGGGAAAATATGTTTAACAGTAATTGAGTTTGCAGCTGTGTTTTAACTCGACATTTCACGTCAGACTATTGCAAGCAGCAGTCTGACGTGAAATGTCAAGTTGTTCCCTGACACTGTGACGTGAAATGATGATGACGTGAAATGATAAAAATTGAATTTTTCAATTCGCTCTAGTTGTGGCTGATAACACTCTGTATTGGACACGATTAAGGTATTGATTCATATATTATCCTTAGAAAATTGTAGACCGGTAGCATGATCCACACTCGTGTAATTAATTTCACGACGTCATTTCACGTCATCATTTCACGTCGAATCGACGCTGAGCTCTAATTCCCGCTTTAACGCCAAAGACGGGCTGGAACTTTTTCAGAAAATTCGACCAGTGACCACGCTCTTAACAAATTCCTTTGGAGTTTCACAAAAAATTGCATGTGAGCATGAACTTACCACACAAGTAATTAGAGGGGGTTTATTATTTCCCCAGTTCGCTCTAACCTGGGCTGGGGTTATTTTAAAGGGGGTGTTAATATAAGGGGGGTTAACTAAAGGAAATATGGTATACAGTTAAAAATAGCCAATAATGCACTTGAACGTGAAAAAGGTATGAAAATTAGTGATTTTGAGACAAAATTGTGACGAAATTTCTCAAAAATCGCACCAAGTGGAAAAAATGATAGATTTGGGGAGGGGGGTGTTCGAGAGGTGGTAGCCAACGATTTTGCCTTGGGATAGATAGATAGATAACTAAGCACCCCGTGGATTAGATAGATAGTTAGATCATCATGGGGGTAACCCCCGAACCTTCGCCTGATGCTAGGCAAACTTTCTGCATTATGATAACTGGTGCTTAAATAGAAAATCAGTGAAAAGTAGGGATGAAAAACAACAATGTTTTTCAATGACCCTGTTTTTCAAAAGCTCCCAGATATGGTTATGGGTCAAGATATAGCAAAAGTAGCAAAAAAAATGTTATGGAAAACAGAAAGGGTAAAAAATTCATCTGCCAGAAGAAGAAAAGGACAACAAATTTACCTGATAGAAAGTGAAAGGGTAAATCTTTTCATTGGCCTGATGAATGAAAAGTGAAATGCCAGAAAATGAAACTTTGGCCAAAAAGTAGCTTAACAAATACAAAACTATGGCTTTGGCCAGATTACAAGTTGGGCTTTTAGTAGCTCTTTAGTGTTCAACTATTGACTCTACCCCATTCACTTAACCTTAGGTCCAAGTTTTGCTTTTGAAATTGGAAAGTTGTCTCCCAGACTAAATATGAGTGCCACTCTTCACTATGATAACTAATACTCTAAACTTTATGACGCAGGAGAAATAACTAGAGTATATAATTGGTGGTATACTGCATCATGGTCTGGACCAGTACCAGAAACAAAGATTTGTTTGAAAGTCGCTAATCCTCAACGCCACTGGTTTCTGTCTGCAGCACGCATTTGCTACAACACTCGCGCCAGCTCACTATCCACAGTATATAGTCTAGCTGATATTGAAACTCTTAATCGTGGGTTTAGCCATGGGATGGCGCTGGTGTTTTTACAAACTTTAAACAAAAATGTGTTTTTTTTAAACACAAGCATCGAAACTCCTGTGAACCAACACCCATTCCCAACTCACCCTGAAGCCTGAACTAGAGTTGGGAATGTCAATTTATTGGGTTCATGTATAGGGCATCGGGTCCAAAATGCTTGTGGTGCATGTATTCAGGGCCGTATCCAGGGGGGGCGGGGGGGGCTGCAGCCCCCCCCCCTCCCGGGGCGAGACCAGAAAGTGACCGGAAAATGCGACTTTTTTTAACGTCAGCGTAAAAAATTTTGCGCGCAAGCGCGCATTCTTCACCAAACATAAGGTATTATCGTCAGATTTGCTCCATGTGGCTGCAAATCGTTATAAATACACCCAATGTGGTGCTTTTTTCTGTTTTGTATGTATATTTACATACATATACAGCGTTCCATGGCGCTTGCGCCAACGCCAATGGCGCCATGGCGTGGCGCCTACTAATGGCGCCAGCGCCATGGCGCCATTCCGCCACTATGTAGCTAAAATTTTAGGGGGGGGGGCTGAGCCCCCCCCCCCCTCGCCGGCATCCGTAAACAAGCAGCCCCCCCGCTCAAAAATCCTGGATACGTCCCTGCATGTATTGATTGTTGTATTCAGGTACAAATGTACTAAAGTTGTCAGGCGTTGAGTACAATTTCATAAAGTTTCAGATTAAAACAAACAAACAATTATACAGCATTTTGTAGTGTAGTTATCTATCACCAAGTGCAAATATATGTCGAATATGTTGAAGTGAAGTACTTTTTTCAAACAAATTCACATTGCTCAAGAAAAAAGCACAATGAATGTATATGTTAAAGTCGACAGACGTATCGCCCTACAAACATTTGCGTCAGTCTCTCCAGTGGAGAGTGCATGGCGTCATTATTGTGACGCAATACTTTAATGATTGGAATGGATCAAGTCACGTATGAAAACTTGGCTCTTATCCCAGTTTCCAGTTGGGTATTATACAAATGCGAGTGAAAAGTCAAAGTTAGCTAAAAATCGTTAAAAGTTGCTCCACTTTGCCAATTTCCACCTTTCTAATCGCTATTTTTGTTTATGTACATCGTTATATAGTTAGTGTTAGCCTTTTTTATTCACATTTATAGCGGATTTCGCAATTTTGGCTGGCTGCCAAGTTCTCATATGGGGACTCTTCCATTGGAACGGAGCCAACGAATGAAAAATTGACAAAAACGGTAAAAGGGTCATTTAAACAGTCAAATATTTTCGCTTCCAACGGACAACGTTGAAACGAAACGTTGAAACGGGCGGCGTGCACGCACGGACACGGCGAAGCGTCTATTTCTCTTTTAATATTTTTTTCTTTTTCAATTCCAAGCGTCCGGGTGGGACCCAAGTTTTGTGTTCGCTCTATTCGCGAGCGAATTCTAACTCTCCGATTTTGTAGGGTGAAATGTCCGCCGACTTTAGTGATGCTGGTTAAATACCAGAATCACGAAGTGCTTTCCATTACTTAAAAAGTGCATAAAGTATATGTGAAAACTAGGGTTGGGAATTTCAAAATTTTCGGGTTCGGGTATCGGGTCCTAAAATTTTCGGGTCGGGTATCAGGTATCGGTTCCAAAAAATTTGCGGGCATCCGGTTCGGGTTCAGGTATTGAGGTCGGGTATCGGGTTGGGTTTTCAGGTCAAATGTCGGGTATCGGGTAATAGAATTGGGGCAGGCCTGATACGCACACGCGCCCGATACGCACATATGCCCGTTTTTTTCACTTGACACTTTTTCAAGTGATTTTCAGATATGAGTAAAGTGAAAAAAAGTTGCGCAATGACATTAGTGAACTTTTTTCACTTCACTCATATCTGAAAATCACTTGAAAATGTGTCAAGTGAAAAAAAACAGTGAAAAATAGCCATTTTTCACTGTTTTTCACTTGACAAGTGATTTTCAAGTGATTTTCAGATATGAGTGAAGTGAAAAAAGTTCACTAATGTCATTGTGCTACTTTTTTTCACTTTACTCATATCTGAAAATCACTTGAAAAAGTGTCAAGTGAAAAAAACAGGCATATGTGCGTATCGGGCGCGTGTGCGTATCAGTGCACGCCCAATAGAATTGTTGGGTATCAGGTAATAGAATTGTTGGGTATCGGGTTATAGATTGCGGGTATTGGGTAATAAAATCATCTGGCATTGGATTGAACAACAAAAATACAGCATGGTGTAGTGTATCTATCACAAGGTGTATAACTAAGTGCAAATACACATGGAGACACAACAGTTTATCCAAAGAAATCTTCTTGCTCAACAAAAAAGCCATGGCTGCTGAGGCCCAAAGAATGGTGTAACATATTTTTTGTAGGTTTCATTTTGGCCCACAGTTTTAACCTCAGTATGTTTGGGTAAAAACCAGTGGCAAACTAGAATACCTATATATATATATATATAAATACTGAACCCACCAAAAAAATTCAACAGTGCTTGAAACATGTTAGTTAATGGTGGCAATATGCCAATGGCCTTCACAGGATGCCAATAAAGTGCAACTGTTTGCACACTCAGGATATGAATTCTCATTGCCTGATGAAAAAACAGTTGCAAACCTCACTGTGTGGACATTCTGCAGTTGAACAAACAACTTTTTCTAAGTCACTCCGGGACCGCGCCTGAAAGTGCACCCAGTCAGACTGTCTAACTCACTAAACCAGTGCAACTGAATACACTCTGAGGATAAAACTGGAATCAAGTGCACCCAGAGATCTGGCAGCCATTTTGGCCCAGGGAAAAGCAGCTTTCTGAATTGTCTTCAAAGTAATCAAATTTTTCAAATGTGAATTAGAATGTGAAATTAGATCTGAATTATCTGAAACAAACCAATTAGAAGTGTCTAAATTACAACTGCACCGACAACTGGAAGTTGTATTCAGAACACTTCCAAACTGCTTGAAAGATTGAACTGGGGGAAAATTTTCTACTACTGTATGTCTCCGAGTATAATTCCCTCCCCAATCATAGTGCCCGGGGCACTACACATTGCAAAAAGTTCCATGCATAGTGCCCAGGCACTACGCAAAGCACAAATTTTTTTGGCAAACAAAGCGGATTACAGGAGTCCCTAACGTGAATTTTCCTATGCTGGCGCCTGTTGCATAAAGTTGAAAGAAAGTGTTGTATTAACAATGGTGCATTGCGGCGCGCACGCGCGTCTTTTGCACGCATCTGGTCGAAATATCGCACCCGGTATTTGAAATTGACATCATGCAACATTAGGTGTATTGCATAGTGCCCGGGCACTATGCACAGCACTTGGAAAGTGTTTGAAAAATGACCCCATATTTGTATAGTGCCCCGGGAATTATACTCGGAGAAATGAGGTACTCGGGTAAAAAATACTCGGGTATTGAGTGCGGGTTCGGGTATTGAGATCGGGTATCGGGTTTGGGTTCGGGTAGTATAGTCGGGTTCGGGTATCGGGTTTCGGTTCCAAAAAAGTGTGCGGGTATCGGGTTCGGGTTGGGTCGGGTCGGGTCGGGTTCCCAACCCTAGTGAAAACCAGGCTGTGGAAAACACTTAGCCAGAAAGAATGCATTGCTGTTGCAATTATGTGGAAGTAGGGTTCAAACGGGATCCTGAATCCCGAATTTTTTTCGGGATTTTGCGGTCCTGATCCCGATACAAAAAAACCAATCCTGGTCCCGATTCTACTATTGAAATCTATAAAAAACAATGCTGATCCTGATTCCAAGACCTCGATTCCAATTCCAGTACAGGAAACTCAAAAAAACAATACTGATCCTGAAAAGTCAATCTCATTTGAACCCTATGTGGAAGTACATGATTTCATTAACATATGTATTTATGGCCAGCTTCCATGTGTTTCACAATCTTATTTTAACACTCATTGATTCTACACAGGGGTGTATCCGGGGGGAGGGCTGCGGGCATAGGTGAAATCGCTGGTAGAGAATTTAGGGGGGGGGGGGTCCGCCCCCGAGCACGTGCTTATATCTCGGAAACCGCTTGGCGAAAATTGTTGATTTTTCAATATAATGCGGTTTCAGGTCTGGGCTCTCTCAAATTTCGACGAAATTCTTCTACGACCGCCCTGGCCGGAGATAGGGTGGGTCTATAAAAATGTACTTTTTGCGATTTTTTTTGGGCGTCTCCCAGAACATGCAAACTTGCACGTCAATATCTTGGCCATTTCTTGGCCGATTTGGACCGTTCAAATCTTAAAATGATCGGCACACCATGATCTTATGTAGATTCCGTTTTTGTGGTCGAATTAGTTACCATATTTTTTCTAATAGAAGGGCGGGTCTCTAATAGAAGGGCGTCTCCAATAGAAGGTACACTTTTTCGACTTAATTTGGGCCACGAAATAAATAGACGGGGGGTCTCCGATAGAAGGTACGCAAAGTGCTGGGAGTGTGCCAAATGCATTACAAAAAATATCAGCTGACGCTGTGATTTAGTGGCTTTTGTCCATTGATTTTGTGCTACAAATATTGAATGAACTTTATGTATCATCATTATGAACTGTCTGTGACGTAACACTTAGAAAAACCTTGGCAGAACTTAAAAAAGATTGGCTGAAAAGTTGACGAAAAAATAGAAGGGCGGTCTCCAATAGAAGGGCGTCTCCAATAGAAGGGCGGGTAAAAAACTTTATGAAAAAAATAGAAGGGCGCCCTTCTAGTAGAAGAAATACGGTATGTCTGTATTCCTCATATCGATTTGACCCGGTTTTTCAAGACGAAAAAATAACTTTTCTGAACGTGCTATCATATACTTTAGACAACGAGAAATCATATAAAACAAAAATGAGTTCAATATCTCTTTCCAATCAAAAGTTATAACGGTTTGAACTTTTTCCTCTCATCCATGTAAATAACTGCATGAAGAACAATGCATGCAACTTCAAAACTCCATATCTCGACCTTTTCTTAGCCGATTTTCACCAATGAACAATCAAAATTATCAGAATGACATGGAGATTTGATTTTTATTCACGGTTTATTTGTATGCATTTTCACTATGATAATTTTATTCAATACTTTGAATTATTTTCTTGTATGGCAAATCTGATAAAATATACAGATAATCTGGGAATAAAAATGAAATCTCCATGTAATTCTGATAATTTTAAGTGTTCATTGGTGATAATCGGCCGAGAAATGGTCAAGATATGGAGTTTCGAATTTGCATGCATTGCTCTTCATGCAGTTATTTACGTGGATGGGAGGAAAAAGTTCAAAGCGTTATAACTTTTGATTGGAAAGAGATATTGAACTCATTTTTGTTTTATATGAATTATCGTTGTCTAAAGTATATGATAGCACGTTCAGAAAAGTTTATTTTTCGTGTTGGAAAAACTGGGTCAAATCGATATGAGGAATATCAACATTACTAATTCGACCACAAAAACGGAATCTACAGGTTGTGCCTATCATTTTAAGATTTGAACGGTCCAAATCGGCCTAGAAATGGCCAAGATATTGACGTGCAAATTTTGCATTTTCTGGGCGAGCCCCAAAAAAATCGCAAAAAGTACATTTTTTATAGACCCACCCTATCTCCGGCCAGGGCGGTCGCAGAAGAATTTCGTCGAAATCTGAGAGAGCCTCGACCTGAAACAATATTATATTGAAAAAATCAACAATTTTCGCCAAGCGGTTTCCGAGATATAAGCATGTGCTCGGGGGGCGGACCCCCCTAAATTCTCTACCAGCGATTTCACCTATGGCTGCGGGGCCCCTATTCCCGAGGTGAGACCAGAAAAATACCCGAAAATGCAACTTTCACCACAAAATTTTCAACATCTGTGCAAAAGTTTTGCGTGCAAGTGTGCATCTTATTCCACACAGTAGCTTTTTCTCTACGGATCGGTCCCCGTAGGCACAGATCTCAGAAATGCACTCAATGGTTTGC
>CAXIWS010000636.1:0-87541 GCA_964036195.1 Sphaerolaimus hirsutus | reverse complement strand
AATCTGATAGAATATACAGATAATCTGGGAATAAAAATGAAATCTCCATGTAATTCTGATAATTTTAAGTGTTCATTGGTGATAATCGGCCGAGAAATGGTCAAGATATGGAGTTTCGAATTTGCATGCATTGCTCTTCATGCAGTTATTTACGTGGATGGGAGGAAAAAGTTCAAAGTGTGATAACTTTTGATTGGAAAGAGATATTGAACTCATTTTTGTTTTGTATGAATTATCATTGTCTAAAGTATATGATAGCACGTTCAGAAGAGTTTATTTTTCGTGTTGAAAAACCGGGTCAAATCGATATGAGGAATATAGACATTACTTATTTGACCACAAAAACGGAATCTACAGGTTGTGCCGATCATTTTAAGATTTGAACGGTCCAAATCGGCCTAGAAATGGCCAAGATATTGACGTGCAAGTTTGCATGTTCTGGGAGACGCCCCAAAAAAATCGCAAAAAGTACATTTTTATAGACCCACCCTATCTCCGGCCAGGGCGGTCGTAAGAAGAATTTCGTCGAAATCTGAGATGGCCTCGACCTGAAACAATATTATATTGAAAAATCAACAATTTTCGCCAAGCGGTTTCCGAGATATAAGCACGTGCTCGGGGCGGACCCCCCATTTCCTGAGGTGAGACCAGAAAAATCCCCGAAAATGCAACTTCCACCACAAAATTATCAACATCTGTGCAAAAGTGCAAGTGTGCATCTTATTCCACACAGTAGCTTTTCTCAACGGATCGGTCCCGTAGGCACAGATCTCAGAAATGCACTCAATGGTTTGCCTGTGGTTGCTTATATAGGTATGTATATTTACATATATATATATATATATATAGCATTTTGCATCTCATTTTTGTCGATAGCGCCAAAGCCAATGGCGCCATGGTGTGGTGCCTACCAGAGTTGGAAAAACGTATCTACGTTTACCCAAAATACCCGGTTATTCAGGTATTTATATTTACGTTTACGTTTACGTTTTCCAAAAATACCATTACGTTTTGTTACGTTTTCCTGACCAAAATACCCGGGTACTAGGGAAAACGTAAAAATTCTGATATTTAGTAGTTTCTTAGTGGCCGCGTCCTCAGACGGAACTGCGTATTTCCATGAATTCTCTACAGATTTTGATCGTCGAGCACTTAAAATCATCAGAATGATGTGGCGATCACTTTAGTGCAGCGATTAGGATGATTACAAACAATAGCTGAAACATTTTGTAAACTCCGACACATAGTCATCATTTGTCTACCGACCACAGTCAATGCCACACAGAGAATTTTGTAATAATGTATTTTGTAATAACTGACAACAAATTAGGTACCGTATTTCCTCGAAATACCCCCGGGGGGTGATTGTTTCATAGTGGTCCCGAGAGGGGGGGGGGTCAAACGAGGGGGGGGGGTATTTCGAGGGGGGGGGTATTTCGAGGGGGGGGGGTATTTCGAGGGGGGGGGGGGTTATTATTTCACAAGAAAATTTTTGAAAACCAAGTACGAAATTGTCGTCTGAAACGTACGCAGACGTCGAAGAATGCAACAAAACCGCCATTTATATGGTTCTGTAGACTAATATTAGTATGTAGATGGTAAATATGTACACTGTTCTAACGTGACACCGACATTGTTTTAACGTGTGTTCTGCAGTACACTGAACACAAACTACAGTTATTGTCATGTACGTTCCCTTTACACTCAATTTGGGGGGGGGTATTTCGAGGGGGGGGGGTGATTGTTTCATAGTGGTCTCGAGAGGGGGGGGGTCAAACGAGGGGGTGGGTCAAACGAAGGGGGGGGGTATTTCGAGGAAATACGGTATGAACAAAATAGTGAAAGAAATCTCATACTTATGATTCAAAATTCAACACAATTGCAGGTACCCCCTTCAGATACCATATTTCCTCGAAATACCCCCCCCTCGAATTACTCCCCCCTCGAAATACCCCCCTCAAAATGGACACTATGAACTTATAAAACCCCCCCTCGAAATACTGTAAAGAGTAAGAGTATTTAGTGTATAGAGAACGTAAATGACAAAGGCTGCGGTTTGTAATCCGGGCAATGTAGAACACACGTTAAAAACGATGACTCTGTTATGTGAGAACAGTGTTTGTACGTCTACACACTTATAAATGTCTTTAGAGTCTTAATTATGGCGATTTTTGTTGCATTTTTCAACGTATGCGTACGTTTCAGACGACATTTTAGTACTGGGATTTCAAAAAATTTCTGGCGAAATAATAAACCCCCCCTCGAAATACCCCCCCCTCGTTAAACCCCCTCTCAAAATTCTCACTCTGAAAAAAAAAACCCCCCGGGGGTATTTCGAGGAAATACGGTAGGTGTGGCAGATTTCACAGTATATTTGGTGGGAGTGTTTTTCCAAAATAGACTAAAAACAGTTTTAAAAGTTTCAATGCACTGAAATTACTGTCTGTTCCCCTTTCATAAATAGGTTGCTGTAGAGTGACCATTTAGTCATGGGCTTGTGAAATTTGCTAAAATAATTAGTTGATAATTAATGATAATAATAGTTGTCTCACTCATGTTGTTGATTATGGTGAGCGTGTAGTGCTAAAAACATGAAGATATCATGGAATTCGGCGATTGACCCATCTAAAGGTGAAAATAATGGTATTTTCCAAAGCACAGTAGCAAATACGACACATATAACATTTTTACATTTACGCTTTTTTTTACGTATTCCTTGGTATTTTAAAAATACCTTACGTTTTAGTATTTATACTTTTGATTTGGAAAAGGTATTTACGTTTACGTTTACGTTTTCTAAAAATACCAGTATTTGTACAACTCTGGTGCCTACAAACGGCATGGTGCCATTCTGTAACCATGTAGGAAATATGTTAGGGGGGCTGAGCCACCCCTCCCCATTCATGGCTTTCCATAAACAAGCAACCCCAGCCGCACAAAAATCCTGGATACATCCCTGAATCCTGATCCTACATATTTAAATTGTCATTCCCCACCCAAAGATCATGTCCATAACGTTATACCATGGGACTGTGACACAACCAATCAGTGTGACAAAAGCTTCTGGGTTGGTGCCGCTGACCAGTTGGAAGAAGGCACTTGGCGCTGGCTTGATGTAGATGCAACTGTAAACCAAGATTTATGGTTATTGGGAGAACCGAACAATGCGTTTGGCGGGGAAAACTGTGCTACATTGAGTATGAGTGGTCATTTAACTGATTTTAATTGTACTGGAGCACTATTCGTGGTGTGCTCCATAATGTGCATGAATGGAGGCACATGCAATCCTGATACAGCTAATCCAGTCAATGCCCATTGTCAATGCAGCGATGGTTACACTGGCGATAGATGTGAGAACAGTCTGGGTCAGATTGGTGTGTTCTCTTTAATTTGAACATTTGAAGAATAAATTGTGATGAGAAATTTTTTCACTTGTTGTTGTTTATTTGAAAAAGTATTGTGAATAGCATAGGATTTAAAACATATCTACTTTTACTCGATAAATACGTCTACTCGAGTACAGAGTAAATACATTTACGTTTCCTACGAAAAAAGTTCTGGTACTCGCTGTTACGTATACTTTTTGAAAGTACTCGAGTACAGAAAACGTATTTGGATATAGGTTTTTAAAGGCATAGAAAGGTAAAAAATGGGAGAAAATGAGCTAAAAATATGGGAAAATAGTCGAAAATGGGTATAGAACCAAAAAGATAGTCAAAAATTGCGTAAAATAAGCAAAAAGTTATGAAAATAACTGGTTTTGAGCGACATTTCTCGAAAATTTTGGCGACATGTCTCGAAAATTTTGGCGACATTTCTCAAAAGTACCGTATTTCCTCGAAATACCCCCAGGGGGTGATTGTTTCATAGTGGTCCCGAGAGGGGGGGGGGGGTTAAACGAGGGGGGTATTTCGAAGGGGGGGGGGGTTATTATTATGCCAGAAATTTTTTCAAATCCTGGTACAAAATCGTCGTTTGTGATGTACACTGGGGTATAAAAATGCATCAATAACTGACATGTATAGACTAGTGATGTAAAGGCACCGGGGCACCGGTGCCCCGGTGCTGGGCACCGAATGGCACCAGCACCGGTGCTGGTGCGGTGCCATTGCAATCTTCTGGGGTGCTATGCCGGTGCCGGTGCCATTTTTTTCAGAATAGCACCGGTGCCGGTGCGGTGCCATTTTTCTGCCGGTGCCAAAGGTGCTAGCACCAGGGCAAGGTAAAAGGCACCGGGAAAGGCACCGGCCAAGGCTTCATGTGCTGTGCAATTTTGTCCATAGTATGTGCTTATTCATATTTAAAAAACAGCGATATATTTACCCAACCGTTTTTGCCTATTTTGTAAACCTCCCATCAAATAAATATACCTACTGTGAAATCCATTATACCCGATACAGTATCTGATGAGCAAATCTAAATTTTTTTGAATTTTCAATCATTTTTATATTTTATATTTATCTTACTTGTTTGTTCAAAATTTGTTGTCAGTTTATGACAGAGATTGTTCCATTCTCTGTACAGCAACGACTCCGATCAGTAGATAATAGTGGCTATGGACATTGCAGTGAATTAAATATTTTATCTTTCATTTGTTATCATTGTAATTGCTTCATAAAAGTGATTGCCACATCATTCTGATCATTTTAAGTGTTCAACCATCAAAATCGGTTGAAAATTCATGGAAATATGCACTGCCAAAGGTGAGACCACTGAGAAACTGCCCGATATTTACTTCAGAAATTCCAGCCCGGTGCGGTGCCTTTCGGTGCTAGCACCGGCAACCCGCCGGTGCCCATCGGTGCCGGTGCCATTTTTTCCAAAAGGCACCGGTGCCGGTGCGGTGCGGTGCCATTTTCTGGCCGGTGCCCCAGGGTGCCAGGTGCCCTTTTCATGCGTTGGCAAATGTGCCGGTGCGGTGCGGTGCCATTTTTCCCGGTGCCTTTAACATCACTAGTATAGACTCGTGTAGACTAATAGTAGTACGTATATGGTATAAACACTGTTCTAACGTGATTACTGTGTAACATTATCGTAAAATGTAAAACCTTTAATATTTAAGTTGACGTTCTCATGTTCGCTTTTATATTTTATTAATTCAATTTATTAAGATTTCATTTTTATTCACATTCCAATTTTAACATCTTCGCATTCATCAATTAATATCTCAAGCGACGTTGTTTACAACGTGCGCTTTACATCACTCACATATTTAGATCTTAGTCATTGCTCACATTCCGCCACATTTCCTTGACAAGCAGCACGCAAATACGCCGTCATGTTTATGTTAAGCGGCAGGCTCGCCTCATGCGGGGGGCCGAGCCCACGCGCCATTTCAAATGCTGTCTGGCTTGTCTCACATTTTCACTATCTTGTCAGTTTAGCTCGCTTTTCATCGGAGAAGCGAGCGGGCAAGGATTGAACTTTCACAATTGGAAATGTTGTGTAAAAATCGGAGATTAGAGCCGACCGATTGGCGCCAAACCAATCGCCATCGGTCTGGCCCTTAAAAGCCGATTTCACAGCTAGAATCGGCAGTGTTTGCAACCTCGTCAACTTCACACGAATCTCTTCCTAGGATCTAAATAAGCGCCGTTTGTCACTTTATTTAGTCGCTTGTTTTTGGTGCTAAGTTTAACTCTTGGTGCTTTAAGTCACCTCAGTGCTTTATTCACACTTGCGCTGTTTGAGGTGCTTTATTCACAACCGCGCCACTTAATTGTCGCCTTTTGTCGTAATTAAGTGCCTTCTTTAAATTGCCTTATTTCTACGGTAATTAGAGCTTCTTTTACGTTTTATTTAAGTAATTAATTTAGTTGTAAATTAATTCCTTTGTTTACGTATAATTTTATATATATTTTATTTACACTTATTTCTTTGTATTTAATTGTCTGAATAAAAACGTTCGTCAAACCTTTTGTAATCTAAATTTGCTTCACACTAACTCACATCAATTCACTTCAACTCAACTAATCACATTTTGATAAAATAACGGAACGTCAACTAAGAGACGACGCTTCACGTCAACTTTCATACGTTCACATTTTTCCTCTTCCTCGGTTAGGAATAGGAGCTAGTTCACAAGTCACTTCCACAAGTTCCGTATTATTTTACATGGCGCAGCGAGCAGGGTGACTAATTAAATAATTGGTCATTCTAATTAAGTCGTCTCGCGCGAAATTTCATTGGAAATTGAGTTTCACAGCCTGAGTCACACGCACGGGGTTACGGTAACACGGTTTTGGACGCAAAATCGTTAGTAGCGCGTGCATATTTACTTACGATTTTACAAGTACAAGTCACAAGAAACGAAATATTTATTTTATTATTTTATTTCGTTCACAGCTAGCTACCACTTTGCTAATAAGCAATAAATCGATCGACATTTGCCATGGAAGAACGTCTACGCGTTCAGAGAGGCGCCCCAGCCGCCGCAGCTATGCCTTTGAGCAATGTAGATGAGTCCGACACAACTCATCCGTTGACTCAACATAGCCGGGCGTTGACTGGAGTGCGCAACGGTGTGCTACGATTCACAACCAAACCGATTCCTAAAATCGTCAAAGACGAGTCACAACCCGCCGCCGTAAACTTACGCGCGGCAGAGGAAGTATTAGAATTACTTCAAGCTTACGTCTACCAAGCCGAGCTGAAACGATCGGACCTGTCTACAGCTATGGACAGATTCACATCTATTGTCCAAGATCACATCACAAGCTTGGACAGAGACCAAGACGTAGTGGCCGAGGAAATAAAGAGCGCCAACGCCAAACTGGAGCGCGCGCTCTACTCGGGCTCAAACAACGCGATGATGCTCATGGATGAGCTGGAATCGAGGATGGCGACCGCCCAAGCGCAAATCAAATCCGCGGAAAGGTTGATACTTTCTTTGAAAGGTCAGTCAACTGTTGATTTAACTACTCAACCCCCTTCACAACCACCCTATAACAATGTCAACATGGGAAGTAGTTCTCAACCTTCACAACCGGAAACTTTGTTAAAGTTACCTAAAATCGAGCTTGCTAAATATAACGGCGATCCGTTAGAATGGGCAGCTTGGTGGGAAATTTTTCGAGCTCAAATTCACGACCGAGCTAATTTGTCAAATGGTATGAAATATACATACCTTAAGCTCAGCCTTATCGGTCCAGCAGCGGAACTGCTGGCCGGATTAAAAGGTGATGGTTGAGATTACATCACAGCGGTCACCATGTTAAAGTCAAACTTTGGTGAAACGCATCGGGTACAAGCAGCCCTTTGGGATAAATTGTATTCACTCGAAAAGCCTTCGTCAAGAGGAGACTCCCTCACAAATTTCACACGAACCCTTTTGTCAACTCTCAATCAACTAAAAGAAAGGGGTGAAAGTGTCGATTCTGGTGCAGTGTTAAGAATAATTCGCGGTTATCTCCCCGATAATATTGTTCTTGCCGTCACAGAAGAACACCAGAATTCGATGCGCACTGCTGCAACCGACGACACAGAACTCACAGTCGTCAGGTTTGTTGATGCATTAACTACCATTGCTCGTGCTCGTTTAGATGCGATGAAAACTGAACAACAAAGTTCACAATCTTCAAATGTTGTTCAGAAATCACAAAGTTCATCGTTAAAAAAGCCACAAAATGGAGGTGGTTGGCAACAGCAAAAGAAAAAGGGAAATAAATCACAAAATACCTTTTCAAAACAAAAACCTATTCACAATACAGTTGCTTTTGCTGGTACCAATGCTAACGCTGGTAAACCACAAGGAAAAAATAAAAATTCCACTCAACCTCCCAGAACTCCCGCGAGCGGCGCGATTAGTCAAAAGCAGTTTTCACAACCTGCTGCTGATTTTCGCAAGCCAAAATTCGAGTGCTTGTTCTGTGGCATCAAAGAGCACTACACCACCGATTGCCCTCAATACGTCACACCGAGAGAGCGCATCGAACGGTTGCAAGCTTTGGGCGACGTGTGCACACGATGCACGCGCAGAGGCCATCAAGCAGAACAGTGCACTCAAAGACTGAGTTGCTATTATTGTCGCCAGATCGGCCAGCATCACGGGGCGTTCTGTCCTACTAGACAAGCACCCGCAAGGCGTCAGGTAAACAATTCACAAAATAAAGCCTTTGTCAAAGCAACGAGTGCTAATTTTGTCAACGCTCAGGTAATCACAACGGGCGCGGCTTCGTCACATGCACCGCCATCGTATCCGCCTTCACACACGGAACCGATGAGCGTGTGTGTCATCCCCCCGGACGAGAACGATTTTCGGTGGAGACAGCAGACGCTGTACCAAATGGACATGGACGGCCCGCTGGACATGGGCGAATGGCCGAGGCCCGCTAACGAGCTCCAGGCGAGAGCTCAGGAGGAAGCCCGCAAGTATCACAGCGAAAACGAGCTGTGGACGACGCTCCGTGCCAACCTCATCCAGGACGGCACAGATATGGAGACCATCAAAGCCAAAATCCGCGGCTTCCAGCAGAAACGGTACGAGGTGTACCCACACCTCAACCCGAACCAAATGTCATCGTCGGTGCCACTTCAACCCAGTCACAGGCCCACGGTGGAGGTGCTGAGCGCACAAGCGGGTTACGGTAACCCCAACACCGCTACCAGGCAGCAGGCCGAACAAGAATGTGAGTTCGATTTTGCACCTATTGTTCGTTTGCAAGTGGCCCAGGCTTCATTAGTTAATAAAGACGCTGAATTAAATCGAGTCACAGACCCTTTGTTAATATTCTTTGACACTGGATGCAAATATTCATACATGAAAGCATCCGTGGCAAATGAGTATAACTTTGAAAACAAAGGAGATGTTGTTCTTCAAATGAACGTGTTTGCGACAAAAACGCCAGTCACAGTCAATACGTTTTTGATCGAGGCAGTCATGCCTATTTACAAACACGTTGACAATAAGGGCAATATGTTACAAATTCCACTCACTTTACGTGCAGTCGATAATTTGGCAACATATGCATGCCCACCTCCTTTGTCACAAGATGACAAAACAGTCATTTATATTGTGTACGGTGAACATGCACAAGAACAATTTGCGGAACCGCTTGAATTGTCAGAAATGACTGATGAGTTTTGTCACAAATTATGTCAACCAGATGTGGTCATTGGTCAAGACTATTATTGGAAGTTCAATATTCGACCAACAGAAATCGAACTCCCATCTGGATTGATCATCGTCAAATCGATACTTGGATTGATGCTTGGCGGAAATGTGTCATCACAGTCATTTGTCACAACACCTGACATTTCACCACATCAATTCATGGTTTCATGCAGTTCACATGCATCATCAGCTGTTGCTGTTGGACAAGAGACATTATTTCAATTTCACAGTCTCGAGTCAATAGGTATCACAGATGATCCATTATCACATGATGATGACATAGCTGAACAGTTAATTCTGGAATCAATTACTCTTGATCCAAAAACTGGGCGCTATAGCGTAGATTGGCCATTCAAATCAACAATTCACGAATTGCCAACCAACAATTCAGAAGCATTTCGCCGCTTTCTGTCACTGTTGAAACGGTTTCGAAAAGATCCCGATTTATTCGCTACATACGCGAAAGTCATCTCAGATCAACTTCACAAAGGTGTCATAGAACCCGTCTATGGTTCACAGGATGGTTTGCAAGAACACATCTTACCTCACCAACCTGTCATCACACCTGGCAGATCGACAACATGTCGAATAGTGTATGATGGTTCTGCAGGCAAGCCAAGTCTCAACAATTGCTTATTTCGAGGCCCAGTTCTACACCACTGGCGCTCGGATTAATGCTTCGTTTCAGAGCCGGAAAAGTAGTGTTATTAGCCGACATTGAGAAAGCATTTTTACAAATTGCTCTTCACCCGAAATCACGCGCTTTCACAAAATTTTATTGGCTGCGTGATGACACTATTCCGACTCACGAAGACAATATTCAAATGATGCAATTCACAAGGGTGCTATTTGGTCTCACATGCAGTCCATCCATTTTGTCGACTGTTATTAAATATCACCTGGAAGCGGAATTAGCTCACATGCATCCCGCAGAGACACATGAACAATCGAAACTGGAACTGTTGCTCAACAGCATTTACGTTGATAATTTAGTTATCAGCGTAGATGATGAAAAATATGCAATACAGCTCTACCGCTTAATTAAAGCTGTTTTTGCAAGAGCAAATTTCAACATGCGTGAATGGATGACAAATTCGCGTACGGTTTCGGAGAAAATCAAACCTGATGATCTCAACCCGAAACAGTCACAATACATCAAAGTAATGGGTCTTGTTTACGATCACATTGAAGACACCATTGCTGTGCCAGCTCCCAAGAAAGATTTCACGCTCATTGTCACAGCAACACGCCGCAATTTGAACAAATTGCTGGCTTCAACATACGACCCTATCGGCATCACAGCACCCGCACTATTTCGGTTGAAATTTCGTGTGTCACAAATAATTCAAAAGTGCAATGTCACAACCTGGGATGAACTCATCGAAGACCCAGAGGCGGATGACTTATTGGACGATTTGAAAAGACATCTCTCGTCTATAAGTCAAATCAAATTCCCGCGCTCATTTCACTCTTTTGGCATTGACATCAAAGCCGAAACACGTCCATTAGAATTACATGTGTTTTGTGATGCCTCTAAAGATGGATACGCCGTGTGCGCTTACTTGCGTCAAAAAGCGATCTCACCCGATGAATACGGCTATGAGGATGACCGATATTTTAGTGGTTTTCTCACAGCTCACACAAAATTGGCTCCACTTCCGTCAAAACAAGGTCAACCCCTCACAATCACACGCTTGGAATTGCTCGGTGTCACAATTGGTGCACAGCTCATCGATTATTTACATCATGAACTCGTTGAGCTAGGTGGATGGAAAATTCACAGCAATTTCCTATGGACCGATAGTACAGTTGTCATCGGCTGGCTATATACTTCAAAGCCGCTGGCTACTTTTGTTAACAATCGGGTCACAAAAATCCATTCATTCATGTCAAAGCATTGCATTCAAATTTGCAAAGTCGCTACAAAAGACAATCCAGCTGACATTGCGTCACGGGGATGCACTTTTGATCAACTTATGATCGAAACAATGTGGTTTACAGGACCAACATTTTTCGCTGAACCCTTCACATCAGCCATGGTTGACATTTCGCAATATCAAGCGCAACCTGTCACCGAAGAGCTTGCGAAAGGCGACACTCATATCAGTCGACCTTTATATGCTGGAGCAGTAACTTCACAGCCTGCTTCACAGCCAGCCAATGCTCTCGCACAACAAGTGCCTGTCAATTTGGACCCCAATTTGTCACAAAATGTCACTCCTCAAAATCCGTTTGTCGAAAGTCGACAACGTCACATCCCTTCAAATCCATTCGAAATCGACATTCGACGATTTTCAACACTGTCAAAATTGTTGCGCACAGTCGTTTCTCTACTTCGTGTGAAAACATATTGGCTAAATCGCTCTATGCATAAAGCTGCAAAACGCGAAAGCGAATATTTATCAAAACCCATCACACAAGCTGATTTAAACGAGGCATTTAGACATGTATTGCGCATTTCACAAGCCGAAGAATGCGCCAGTTGCATTTCACAAGCACAACTTGGCAAGCATCACATGCTCAAATGGGACGCGTGGAATAATTTACTATATTGCGTCACGCGTGTGTCTCACAAAGAACACAGAAACCCTTCGTTGTTTTACTACCTACCAAAAACTGGGTGGTTAACAACGCTCGTAGTTACTCATTTTCATGAGCTTGCTGGTCACAGTGGCATGCTTCACACATTAGCAGATTTACGCGAACACTGCTGGTTGTCAAGTGCCAAGCAGGTAGTTGCAAAAATTTTGCGCAAATGTGTCACATGCCGCAAAGCGGAAGGAGGTCCATTCACATTACCTGATTTTCACACATTACCTGTCACTCGAACTCAATCACAAATCAAGCCATTTCAACATATTGGCATTGATTATATGGGACCGTTAGTTTATTCACAGAACGGAACCCGTCACAGTCAACACATTTTGTTGCTAACATGCTTCAGTACACGCGCCATTCATTTAGAGTCAACTAATAGTGTCTCGACAGCCGACACAATTATGGCTCTAAATCGTTTTATTTCACGTCGAGGCATGCCGGACACAATTTGGTCCGACAATGCCCCAGCGTTCAAAAATTGTGTCAAAATGCTACCGGACGTAAAATGGCATTTTATCACAGCCAACAGTCCTTGGCAAGGTGGCGTGTACGAACGCATGGTTGGATTAGTCAAACGCTTGCTCAAAAAAGCATGCGGCCAACGTTGTCTCACATGGCATGAATTCCTCACAGTCATGCTTGACGTCGAATTCTCCGTCAATACGCGACCATTGTCATACCTGTCAAACACAGACATTGGTGCAGCGATACTGCGCCCAATACATTTTCTTTGGGGCACCCCACCACCATGTTACATGGATGAAAAACGTGAGTTGGAACTCGATTCCACCACGATTGAACCCATGCGAAAAATTCCAAAAGAAGAATGGGAAAGAATGACGGATGGATCTTTCAACCTCACACCCTCACAAATCGATAAATCCTATGTACTCACACCCCCACGAGTCAATGACGTCAATTGCATTGATGAAATTGCACTCAACTCTGTGCCTGAAAAGGACAGAGATGACATCACATTACTTTGGGACCAAATTCGTCACAATCGTGAAGTGCTTTGGTATGAGTGGTCACGTCAATACATTGACCTACTCAAAGATCGAGCAAAAAATCAACGCTTGAAAAAAAGCACTATCAACGAAGCTCCCAAACGTGGCCAAGTGGTGTTAATTACTGATGATAAACAGCCACGTGGCATGTGGCAAATGGGCCGCGTTCACGAGATACACGTATCGAGCGATGGCAAAATACGTGCAGTCACAGTATTGTCAAGTAACGGCCGTCGCACACGTAGATCACCATCTAACCTCGTACCTCTTGAAATTGACACAGAGGACGGTGTTGAGTATAAAATCGACACTGAGGTGAAAGATGATGATAAATCACAACCTCCACCTGATAAAGGTGTGCTGACCGTGGCAAAATGGATGGATAAAGAAATACAGAGAATTGATAATTAGGCTCATATTTGCGCATTTACTCATTTGCACTAATTTACATTTTGTGCACTATATTTATTTACCACGCAAAATATATTTCTTGCACTATATTATTTATCCATGGAGAATATTTAATTAAGAAAGTGTTTCATAGGTTATCGAGACATTTATGTGGAATATTTAGGTTAAGAGGTCAAATAAGTTATTATTAGGTGTATTAATATGAAATTAGGCTCATTCAACTCGCCATAATTTTCTGATCATTATAATATATACACTTACATGGTTTACTTGTAAGTTGATAAAGTCAAATCTTGTGAATATTTATATGCCGCGTAATTATCTGGGCCAGCATCCTAATAGAGAAATAGCGCCCTGTGCGCAACTAGCATTTACTGTACGTATTTACAAAGCCCTTCGCGTAGGCATAATTGTATAACCCTGTTCACTACTTTATTATATTTATAATATTTATAGACCCTGCTCAATTACAATACCCATTTACTTCAAATAAGTCCCAATTCGTTAATTATGAAATATACGTTTCAGGAAGTGATTATTATTGTTGTGTTGAATATACCATGTTCTATTTGTGTCATTAGGAACATTTGCACTACTATTTACAATTTCCAAACTCTATTATATTAGTTCCAACGTGCGTCAATGTTTTCTGACAAATTGAAACAAATTAGTAAATCGGCCAAGTTTGCCGACTTTGCGCCTCTCAAGATTAATAGTTTTTCTATTAGCCCAATTTGTACCTGGTATTTCTTTACCATAAGTATTTGAATGTATGCACGCGCAGTATAAGGCAACTGTTTCAGCTAGATGTGTTTACTTGTTGCATTTGTGAATTATTTGTGCATTTGTATTAGGAAATTACTGTAGCTGTTTTTCTATACATGATTTCCGTGTCTTAGCTACTTTGGAAGTTTTTACTTCAGTCTGCGGACCCCAAGCTACTGAACGAAAATAAGCTAGCGATAGAAACTTCGACTAGGAAGCTCGCTAGGCTTTGCGCTTTTGTAACACGCTGTATCTGATCAAAATAAAGTACCTGAAACAATTCGAACCCCCTTTTCAACACACAACTACGAAATAAACTCAACTTGGCTGTCGACAAGTGGACGTTCGGCAACAACGGGAAATCAACCACTCAAAAGGCCGTTTCTCACTATGGTCTTGGAGCTGCTGGAATCGGTGGTAGAAGACGCTGACTTCGGTGGCTTCATCACATGGCACAGCGAGCAGGGTGATTGCATGACATTGTGCTATCACCAAGCCGGAACGGACATTGTGCGGCAGTTGGCAGAACTTCAAAAGTCCTGCTGAACATCAATTGGCCTTGGCTGAGCGTTGGCTGTTGATTTGCAGACAGCATTGTGCCAAAGTCACGGCACTCCTGTCTACATCCTGGGAGCGGTTCTACGCTCACGCGCGGAGGACACTGGAGTTCTGACAAGCCTGTCAGGATTTCAGGCAGCTTTCACCAGTGTTCTGGCAAAGTGCTAGACGCTGGGCGGCACCGGCATTTGACAAGGAGTCATTGTCGGACGGTGGTCAAACTTTCGCTGGACGCTCCTGGACATCTGGACTCCAGTGACCGCTCGCACGTCCTTCCTATGCCAAGGGAGGGTGACCTGACGGAGACAGGATCGCCACAGAGCCACGCTAGTCAAAGGGCTGTTTTTTGGGCATTCGCGGAGGTCCCTCGCTCCACTGGGTAAGAGTGGACTCATACCTCGGAAGTGCAAAAGTAGGGGTATCAGTGTACAAAGGGCTGTAGCTGACAGAGGGCTGTAGCTGACAGAGAGTGGATTTGAAAACCAAGTATTAGGATACTTGGTAGCGTGTAGGGGCTTTGCGGAGCTCCCATCAAATATACACGCTGTGCCTGCTCGGTACCATCAGATCAGACAGCACAAAAGTGCCAGAAATTCTGCATTGCACAGGCGCAATTGCAGAGCAGTGTACAGAAACACTGCCCAGAATCAGAAAGTGCACCAGAGTGCACAGAAACGTGTCACAGGCGACACGGCAAGCGCAGCACTGCGCACAGCGGCACAGAAGCCGCTCAGGAAAGCAAGTGGCCGGCGTGGTCACAAGGCACACAGGCGTGCCAGAAAGAGCGCCAGAGCGCTCAGAAAGAGTGTGTACGGACCCTCTTTGGGCGCACACTGCTGGGCAAATAACTTGTTTATTGTCCAGGTGGATTTGACCGGTGTGTTGAAGTCAACGCGTGTAAACAATCACGTCAGGGGCTTTAGGAACACACCTGGTGCCAGTGCAGTAAAGGTCAACGCGTGAGAACACGTCAGGGGCCTGTAGGACTGCATTGGTATTGTGCGTGGCACAACAAATCCGTGGTGCACAGAGCACTGCACAGAAAGACGCAGAGAAGCGTCACAAGCGTCACAGGCGACGCACTATAAAGAGAATCAGTGAAGGAAAATTCATCAGCAAAAATGGTTTCACCAACGGGTCACATCAGAAAGACCCTGGGGCCAGCAAAGCACAGGGTGGAAAGTAGATTGGCAAGAGAATTTGCCAAATATGACCTGGAACTATTTGCGGAAGCATCAAAGGATGATAAGAGAACAGAGATGAGAAGGGTGATTGCAACTATCAAACAGGAGGGTGCAAAATTGGAAAGTGCAATGACTGCAGTGAGAACTCAATTTGACGCATGGAGGGATATCGTCAAGGACATTGACGAACCCGACCAGATGGAACAAGAACAGAAGATATACCAAGACTCATATGAGGAATATGCAAATATGTCAGACTTGGTGACACAGAAAGTAGTGGCCATGAATGTGTACATCGAAGAGTTGCAAGACATGATCCAGCAACAGAGCGGAAATACCATGTATGAAGTCAATACAGCATTCATACAGCAGATGGCTGCCCAGATGGCTTTGACAGCTCAGGGAGCTACTCCGGGGGCCAGTTCAACCAATGCAAACACAGCAAAGAGCGTCAAATTACAGAAACTGGAAGTGGAACAGTTTACTGGGGAAATTGTCAAATTTCGATCATGGTGGCAAATGTTCGAATCCCACATCCACAATCGGACAGATTTGGAGGACATTTCCAAGTTCTCATACTTGAGGAGCTTGCTGAAAGGCTCAGCATTTGGCATGATCAGTGGATTGAGTGTGACCGCAGAGAATTATGCACCCGCAATTGCAATGCTCAAGAAGAGATATGACCAACCAATTGTGGTCAGAAACACGCTGATGAGTAATATCATGAAGCTGCGACAGGCCAGGAATACCTGTCAGGATATGAGAATTTTGTTTGATGCAATTGAAAGGCTGCTCCAGCAGTTGGAGTCACTGGGTGAATCAGTAGAACATCCAATGCTGTTGAGCCAGCTGCAGCAGAAAGTGCCACCCGAGGTTCTCAGAGAAATCCAGAAGGAACAGGGAACTGAGGAAGCCTTGACGGTGGAGATATTCAGAAAGCTGTTTGGCAAGCAGCTAGCGCTCAGTGAGGCTGTACAGCACGCACAGCAAACTGAGGCACCAGCTCAGCAATCGCGCCAGGGATTCGGGAATAATCCACGCGCACAGCAATTCAATAATCGGTTCCAAAGCAATGGGAATCGATTCAGAGGGCCAGAGAACCCAAGGACCAGCACAGGGAGCATGTCTGTGATCCAGAATGGTCAGAGTGCACCACAGGCTGGATTCATGAATCCTGGGAGGCCGTGTGTGTTCTGCAATGACACACAGCAATTACACTTTAATGATAAGTGTCCAAAGTTCAAAACTGCCACAGAAAGGAGAGTGATTTTGTCAAAGGCAGAGCGATGCCTGAGATGCCTGCAGAAAGGGCATTACATGAATCAATGTCAATTTACGAGAAGTTGCTTCTATTGCAAGTCCAATAGGCACCACACTGCGGTGTGCCCAGAGAAATTTGGTGACAATGGCAATGGAAACACTGGACGGCAAATTCCAGCATTCAGAGCAAATGGTCAACAGAATGGCCAGCAATCAGCAAACAATGGCAGAAAGTCTGTGCCGACGGCCAGTCGACCAGCACAGAGCCAACAGAGAAAGGCCACAGTAAATTGTGTCACTGTGGAAGAAGCTGGACCAGAAATGGTAGAGACAGAAACCATATCCAGCACAGTGGTTACAGAACCAAATACAAAGCAACAAAATACGTCAGTGAACCTGTCAGTAAACAGGAATATGTCAATGTTGATGACAGCCAGAACCGTGATTGAGGCTTCAGAAATGGATACAGAGATGGAGCCTGAACAGCCACCACTACAGATTCAAGCGTTCCTGGACACAGGATCCCAGGGAACGTACATGTCAGAGAAAGTGGCCAAGAAACTCAATTTGAAGAGTACAGGTGAACACCACATCCAGGTGTACACATTCGGAAATGAAAAGCCACACTATAAAGTGGTACAGCAAGTGGAATTCAGAATGCGGCTCAGAAATGGCCAGAAAGTTGATATGGTGGCTGATGTGGTCCCGACGTTGACCACAGAACAAGTCAAAGTGCCTGTGTCAGAACAGGACGAAAAGTACCTGCAGAAGTACTTCCCAGATGAGAGTTACTTTGCAGACAGAATTCCCAAGAAAAAAGGGACAGAGTGCAAGTTCAAGCCAGACATTATAGTGGGTTTGAATTATTTCTGGGACTTGATGTCCAGAAACACCAGCACCACCAGACTTCCGTCAGGATTGTATGTCATTCCATCAGAATTGGGATTACTGATGGGAGGTGGGCAGCTGACGAGCAACAGAAATCAATGGACCACGGATGGTGCATATCCGGTGGTGGTCAACACAATTGTGCATCAAATTCAGAGAGAAAAGTGGTACGAGGAAGCACCGTTGTCAATTGCTCCTGTACCAAATGTCAAAGACATGGACAGACTGGATACCATTGGCATAATGGACCAGCCAGACCTCGTCGAGGATGATGAGGCCATCAAGCAATTCAATGAGAGTGTACAGAGAAACCCAGATGGACGGTACTCTGTAAAGTTCATGTACAAACCAAATTTGCATGAACTCCCAGACAATAAAGCAATGGCGTTCAAGAGGTTCAGATACCTCACCAACAGGCTCAAGAAAGACCCAGAATTACTAGAGAAAATTCAGGCAATCATGAAAGCACAAGAGGAGCAAGGAGTGATTGAAAAAGTCCAAGAGGATATTATGGATGGCAGAAAATTCCATATATTGCCTCATCAACCAGTGATAACGCCAGAGAAAACTACCACAAAGGTCAGAGAGGTATATGATGCCTCAGCGAAACCGCCAGGCATGCCCAGCTTGAATGAGTGCATGTACCGCGGTCCAGTGATACTACCACAGCTGGTAGGGATGCTGATGCGATTCCGATTGCATGGAATTGCACTGGTCGCAGACATAGAAAAGGCTTTTCTGCAGATTAGTCTGCAGGACAGTGACAGAGATGTGACAAGATTTCTGTGGTACAAGGATCCCACGAAACCATCTATGGAGGATAACATTCAGATTTACAGATTTGCCAGAGTACCATTTGGTATAATCTGCAGCCCAGCGCTGCTGGCGCTGACAGTTAGATACCACCTGAATCAAGCTGGCACAGAAAATTCAAAATTGATCGATGAAAATCTGTATGTGGATAATTTGATCCTCAGTGTGGACACAGAGCAGAAAGCAATCGAATTGTACCAGGAATCCAAAGTGCTGTTCACAGAAGCACAGATGAATCTGAGAGAATGGAACAGCAACAATAAGAGCTTTACTTGGCAATTGGCAGAGTCAGATGTGGCCAAGGAAATTGTCACAACAGTCCTAGGAATGAAATGGGACACAGAGAGCGACCAGATGTGGCTGAAAACGCCAAAGACAGTTCAGCAATCACAATTATCAGAAACTGACCAGAAGGTCAAACTTCCCACGAAAAGGACAGTTGCAAAGGTGACTGCGGGATGTTTTGATCCAATGGGACTCGTCAGTCCTGTCCTACTGCCAGCAAAGAGATTTTTGCAGACGTTATGGCATTCAGGACCAAGTGCCAAAGAGTGGGATACGCCCCTGTCTGAGGAACAGACAACAATTTGGCAACAATTGGAGACAGAATTGCTCAAAGTTGGACAGATCAAGTTCAACAGAAATTTGAATTATCAGAATGGTGCAGATGCACAACTGCACATTTTCGTTGATGCCTCAGCAATGGCATACAGCGCAGCGGCATACATATGCCAGAAAATAGAAAATGACAGCGGCACGTCAAGCCTGCTGTACTCCAGATTGAGACTCGCTCCAAAGAAACCAGAAGTGACAATTCCACGGCTGGAATTGTTAGCAATGTTGATCGGCAGCAGAATGTCAAAGTTTATTCACAAAGAGCTCAAGGACGTCAAATTCAGTCAAACAGTTATATGGTCAGATTCAACCTGTTGTCTGAAGTGGCTGACAACAGCGAAGCCACTGGCATGTTTTGTCAAAAATAGATTGGATGAAATCAGGAAAATTCAGAGTGAGACAGAGAACATGCACATCAGACACATCACAGGACTGGAAAACCCAGCTGACATGGCCACAAGAGGCATGAATATGTCAGAGTTGGAAGGCAGTAACCTGTGGTGGAAGGGACCAGAATGGCTAATGACTGGAGAGTGGCCAGAGCCGAAAGTGGAGCCAGTTACGCCAGAAGTAATGGCAGAAATTAAGAAAGAAGAGCTCAAGTTCCCAAAAGCCAGTCCAATTTATCTGGGCGCCACACAGCAAGTGGTCAGTGACCCAGATGCCAGCAATGTGCAAGCTGATGAAAGCAAGCAAAGCAACCCATTGGGAATTGAGATTCAGAGATTCTCATCACTGACAAAGTTACTGGATGCAACAGTATACGTGATGAGATTTGTGCGACAAATGCACAAAAAGCGCAACAGAAATGACAGTCAGAATGGATTGTCAGAAATCATGGAAAGTATCTGTGGTACAATGAAACCACAGGGAATTATCAGCATTGAAGAGAGAAAGATTGTGTTGAAATATTGGATCAAAGTGACGCAACAGAATCATTACAAAGGAGTGGTAGAGATTCTGGCAACAGGCCACAGCAAAGGCAGCCAGAATGGCAAGAAGACAGCTGCAGACCAGCAGTTGATCAAATGGCTC
The DNA here is from genome assembly GCA_964036195.1 of Sphaerolaimus hirsutus. Taxonomy (NCBI): domain Eukaryota; kingdom Metazoa; phylum Nematoda; class Chromadorea; order Monhysterida; family Sphaerolaimidae; genus Sphaerolaimus; species Sphaerolaimus hirsutus. The sequence continues at coordinate 67,295 of CAXIWS010000636.1, read as the reverse complement.
AATGTGCAAATGCATCAGGATGGAATCCTGAAGTGCCACGGCAGAATGGAGCATACAGACCCACAGGAGGTCACAGTGCCACTCATACTGTTGCCAGCAACGGCTACAGTGACTCAGCTGATCGTCAGAGACCAGCATGAGAAGTTGATGCACGCAGGAGTGCAACACACATTGGCAGCAATCAGACAAAAGTACTGGATTACACAGGGCAGACGGGTGATCTACAATGTGACCAGAACCTGCCCAACCTGTAAGAAATTGGGAGCGAAGCCGTACCAGCTTCCACCAATGCCAGATTTACCAGAAACCAGAGTTCAGAGAGCCAGACCGTTCCAGTACACGGGCTTGGATTATTTGGGACCAGTTTGGTACAAAGTGGACAAAGATCACAGAAAAATGTGGATCTGTTTGTTCACATGTATGGTGACACGTGCAGTTCACCTGGAAAGTGTGCTGGACATGACAGCACAGGAATTCCTGAACGCAGTCAGGAGATTCATTGCCAGGCGTGGAAAGCCTGAAGCAGTTATTTCAGACAATGCGACGCAATTCAAATTGACAGAGAAGGTGCTCAGCACAAGCACTGACAAGGCCATCAATATTGGAAAGGAATGGTCAGAAATGGTCAAAAGTGGAGCAGTACAGACTTACTGCTCACAGCAACAAATCCAGTGGAACATGACAACTCCTATGGCACCATGGCAAGGAGGAGTCTATGAGAGAATGGTGGGCATCACCAAGAAACATTTCAAGGCAGCTGTGGGGCACAGAATGTTGACCCTGCAAGAATTGTTGACACTTCTGCCAGAAGTCGAGGCAGTGATCAACAGCAGGCCAATCTCTTACATCTATGGTGATGTGAAGAGCCTCAGAGTGCTGACGCCAAAAGACTTCCTGACAGGGGAAGGTCAGATTGGAGCACCACAGTTTGACACAGACAAAGATGGAGAATTTGTGCCCAGAATGGATAACGCAGCGAAACTGCAGAAATATTGGGAGACAACCCAGCAAACTTTGGATAAGTTCTGGGACTTGTGGCATCAAGAGTACATTCCGAGCTTGAGGGAAAGGACTCAGGTGACACACAAATATGGCAGATTGACAGCGACTCAAGAACCCAAAGTGAATGAAGTTGTGCTGATTTATGAAGAGAACATGCCCAGAGGTGCATGGAGGATGGGTCGCATCGAGCAGTTAGAGCCTAGCAAAGATGGACAGATTCGCTCAGCAAAAGTCAGAACTGCCAACAGAAATGTGGTCAGCAGACCACTCAATCAATTGTATCCACTGGAAATCAATTCAAAGACAATGGATATACCAGAGACAGCAGTGACAGTCAAAGTGGATTTACTGGACCCAGCAATTGTCCAGAAACATGTCAGAAATCAGAGCTCGAACAGAGACTCTGTACAAAACCCTGCTCAGAGGAACTCAGCATCGGATAGAGTCCTGAGGAGTGCAACAGGGAAAACCACGGCAACCACCAGCAGTCTGGTGATTGGAATGCTGTGTATGATATTGATGCTGACAGGCGTGTCAGAGTCAGCAACGCTGAGAGAAGCCGGCAAGGCTTACAGCGAAGTATTTTCCAGAACATATGTTCTAGAAACCTCGACGGTAAGGCCACCATCATTGGCAGCACATCATGGATTGCCGCCTTTGCCTTCAGAATGGCCACCAAAATCTGTCAGAGAAATGCAAACTTATGAGAGATTCAAGGATGCAATCAAGGATCATCCTGTGGAACAGGTGATCAGCTCACAAAGCCAGAAGTATCAGATTTGCACCAGTGGAAGGCATGGACATGCGCTTACAGTTCCTGAAGAAGTGCAGTGCCATATCCCACCAAGGAATTTTGTCAAGGCAATGAAAGTCACACTTTACGCACAGAGACAGATTCCACAGAAAGAAAAGGCATACAGATGCTACATCAGAATCAAAGAGATCGTCACACACACCAGTTTCTGGGGAGCGAAAGGCATTACAGGCAATTTTGAGAGATACCAGCAAGTTGGCGTGGTAGCCTGTAACTATGCAAGAATTCACAAGATGTTCAGAAAAACACCTTTGGTGGAAATGGAGCCCAGAGTGTGGACAACCAATCAAACCTTGAATGTGGAATATTCATGGTGTTGTCATGACAAAGAAAATGTCGTCAGTAACTTCTACATGGAAGAAGGAACCGTGGCTTCACTCGATGGAAAGACTGTAATCAGCGACTTGCAAGATTTCAGCCAGTGCAGAGCCATGATGGGACATTGCAGAGACCACAATTATGGAATTACAGTGTGGGATACAGAGAATTTCAAGCATCAATGTGCATATGAGAGAATTGGCAGATTCAAATCAGAGATATCTGGCCAGACAATTATTGTGTCAAAATTGCAAGCAGCATACTCCCACAGCAACAAGACAAAGAGGCCAATTGGTTCAGAATGTGTTCCGGGAGACACATACTACACCGATCAAGGAGGTGTATTCATCCAGTTTGACAGAAGAGAAGATGTGCCTGTAGAATGGGCAATGCCAGGAAAGATAGTGGAGGCGAAAGAGTCGACAGTCAGTGGAACATTGTATGCCAGATTGGACAACAGAAACTCCAAGTTTCAGTTCCTGCAACATGTAGTCAGAGAGATGACTCAGGCACAATTTGCGATTGTATGGCATCAGCTATGTCAACTTCGCAAGAACCAGCTGGACATGTTGACTCAGCTTTTCCGCATCGATCCAACATTGGGAATTCGAGCCATGCTGGGAAGACAGGATGTTCATGCAGAATGGGCTGGAGAAGCAATTATGTTTTGGGAATGCAAGGAAGTGCAGCCATACATAATTTATCAGACAGGAAAAGTGGGAGAGACATGCTACAAATACACGCCAATGAGATTGGACAAGGACGGGCCCTTGTGGTTCAAGAGCCCAGGCAGCAGAGATTTGGTGGAGAAGTCACCAGAAGAAGACTGCAGCCACACCACACCGCACCTGTACAGAAATGACCATGGACAGTGGAAGTCCGCACATGGAATGGTGCATGTCACAGAGACGCCAATTGAAATGACATGGAAAGGACAGTGGCAGGCCTTCACATTTGACGCGCCTCACCTGTTCACCAACATTGTCAACAGAGCGACCAATTTCATGGATGTCAGAGGCCAGATTCAGAGACTACAGAATTTGGAGCATGTGCAGAACCAGTTGATCGATTACACAGCAGATATGTCATTAGATCCTAGAGTGATCAGAAATTCAATAGAAGGCATTGGAGCTGGAATTGGACAGACAGCAGCAGGAATCGGCAAGGCATATGGCCATTATATATCTGGAGTATCAAAAGGGTACACTAACTTTATGGGAGGAATGCTAAAAGGACCCTTTCAAGTGATCATCAACACAATCGCAATGCTGCTGGGAATCACAATCCTGGTAGCTGGAATTGTTGCTGCAGGATACCTGTGGTACAATTGGAGAATTGCCACAGGGAAACCAGTGATTCCACCATGTGTATACACATGCATATGGAAATGCATAGTGTGTCCATTCAAGTGCATATGGCTATGCTTCAGAGCCGTCAGATACACTATCAAGAAGTCAACTCAGAGAGAGACCAATTACCCACAGAGGAAAGTGCGCAAGACAGAGTTGAGACCAGCAATCAAAAGGAGAGCCAGATCCAACTCAACACAGTCCGTCAGATTTGCCAGGAGAGCAGAAACAGAGGACAGAATGGCAAAGTCACTATCAGCATACGTTCAGCCAGATGAAAGTTCAGCTGATGAGGGACAAGTCAGAGTCAGAAACAGAGACAATGTTCACATGCCTGATATCCGCAAATTCACCTCACGCGAACGCGCAGGAAGCGACACGGGCAACTACCTGCTTCATCATCAGGCTAGGTCAGCGTTGGCATCACCCGCAACCGGACCTGCGACTTCACGCACACCCACGACTTCGCGCACGACCACGTTCACCACCGAGGCGACTGTGGAAACGCCACTCATCACGTTGGCACCCACCACCACCAGCATGTGACGTTGCTGCAACAACGGGGTGCAGCAACCCTTCCGCCCAGAGTGTGCTGACCGTGGCAAAATGGATGGATAAAGAAATACAGAGAATTGATAATTAGGCTCATATTTGCGCATTTACTCATTTGCACTAATTTACATTTTGTGCACTATATTTATTTACCACGCAAAATATATTTCTTGCACTATATTATTTATCCATGGAGAATATTTAATTAAGAAAGTGTTTCATAGGTTATCGAGACATTTATGTGGAATATTTAGGTTAAGAGGTCAAATAAGTTATTATTAGGTGTATTAATATGAAATTAGGCTCATTCAACTCGCCATAATTTTCTGATCATTATAATATATACACTTACATGGTTTACTTGTAAGTTGATAAAGTCAAATCTTGTGAATATTTATATGCCGCGTAATTATCTGGGCCAGCATCCTAATAGAGAAATAGCGCCCTGTGCGCAACTAGCATTTACTGTACGTATTTACAAAGCCCTTCGCGTAGGCATAATTGTATAACCCTGTTCACTACTTTATTATATTTATAATATTTATAGACCCTGCTCAATTACAATACCCATTTACTTCAAATAAGTCCCAATTCGTTAATTATGAAATATACGTTTCAGGAAGTGATTATTATTGTTGTGTTGAATATACCATGTTCTATTTGTGTCATTAGGAACATTTGCACTACTATTTACAATTTCCAAACTCTATTATATTAGTTCCAACGTGCGTCAATGTTTTCTGACAAATTGAAACAAATTAGTAAATCGGCCAAGTTTGCCGACTTTGCGCCTCTCAAGATTAATAGTTTTTCTATTAGCCCAATTTGTACCTGGTATTTCTTTACCATAAGTATTTGAATGTATGCACGCGCAGTATAAGGCAACTGTTTCAGCTAGATGTGTTTACTTGTTGCATTTGTGAATTATTTGTGCATTTGTATTAGGAAATTACTGTAGCTGTTTTTCTATACATGATTTCCGTGTCTTAGCTACTTTGGAAGTTTTTACTTCAGTCTGCGGACCCCAAGCTACTGAACGAAAATAAGCTAGCGATAGAAACTTCGACTAGGAAGCTCGCTAGGCTTTGCGCTTTTGTAACACGCTGTATCTGATCAAAATAAAGTACCTGAAACAATTCGAACCCCCTTTTCAACACACAACTACAAAATAAACTCAACTTGGCTGTCAACAAGTGGACGTTCGGCAACAACGGGAAATCAACCACTCAAAAGGCCGTTTCTCACTACGGTCTTGGAGCTGCTGGAATCGGTGGTAGAAGACGCTGACTTCGGTGGCTTCATCACAAAAGGTGATGATTCACAAACAGATCAATCACATCAACAATCACAATCTTCACAACAAGATGCAAGGCGCGTAAACCCACGTCGAACATGTCGCTACACTGGCACATATTCGTTATGGGGAAACGTGTTGCATTTAATGGCACTCACGTTGCTAATACAATCAAAATTAGCCAACACGCTCACATGGACAGATCAATATCACAAAACTTACAATCTGTGCCATAAAACACGCACTGGTCACGCAATTCAACTTCCGGAAAAAGTAACATGTCATTTTCCTCAAGTTACGGCCATAGAGGATATTGTGATATCCATATGGACGTTGCGTGTTGAACCACAAACGACACCAATTTATAGATGCTTTCAACAAGAGCATACTATAGTCACATATATGAGTCTGGTGGGCGGAAAATCTATGTTGCCACCAGAAATCATTAAAAATCACAGAGTCACAACTTACGATTGCATGATCGCCTACCAAAATAAAACTTGGAAAGGCGAACCTTTAGTAAAAATTGGTCATGCATTGTGGAGCACCAACAAATCACTTCACATAGATTATTGTTACTTTTGTCACAATCTGAGTAACACGGTGATGAACTTTCACATAGAAGAAGGTGTAGTTGCAAGTCTTGATGGAAAGAAAATTGTTTCCGAAATTCAAGATCTGTCACATTGCAACCCACAAGCCGGCTATTGTTATGACAGCGACAATGGCGTCTCTTTATGGAATGCCACTGCGTTTAACAAACAGTGTGCGTTCCAAGAGATTGGTCAATTTGATGCGCAATATTCACAAAATCATTACGTAGTGGAAAAATCGCAAGCTGCATTTTCGGTCACATGGAGATCACAAAAATTTCCAAGTAATGCAGAATGTGTGCCAAAAGACGCGAAATATATTGACCAGGGCTCGGCATTCATTCAATTTCTTCGATATCAACTTAAGAAATTGAAAAAACCTGAAACCGAAAAAGCTCCTCTTCATTTCAAACTCGCACCAAATCTTGATGTTGGTGTATTTCACTTGCTCACCGCCCGTCAACAATATGAGGTTGACAAAATTGCACATTTGGAACAAAAACAATTTGGATCCATCTGGCAACAATTATGTCACATCTGTCAGACCCAGCTAGATATAATTCATGCAATTGTCACATTCAATCCCACGCTTGGCTTGCGAGCGTTGCTAGGACGTCAAAATCTCTATGCTGAATGGCATGGAGATATATTGATGTTTTGGGATTGTAAACCTGTCACAGCAGACATGATTTATTTTCAACATGAATATAACAATACATGTTATAAATTTCTGCCGGTCAAAGTCACAGATCACCCACATATAATGTTCGTTGCTCCTGGTACCAATGATCTAATCACACATTCACCAATAGATCATTGTCTCATGAAAGACCATAAATATTATCAATTAAATGATAACTCATGGGCTAACGAAAACGGACCAACAAATTTACACGTCACAAAACTCCCAATCGAATTAATTTGGGCTGGCTTGTGGAAACCATTCACACTAAATGTTTCCGGGTCACCAGGTGTAAGCATGACTGATATTGCATTCAGTATCATGGCTGCACATCATCACTTTCAAAATTTGCAACGACTCGAACAACAAGTCACACGTTCAGTCGATTATATTGCAACCAAGTCCAACGATCCAAAAGCCGTGCAAGCATATATTGCTGGCATCGGCCAAGGGGTTGGTGCATATTTTGAAGGTGTAGGAAAAGAATTGGGTCACATTATTCACGGTAGTGTCACAGGTGGTGCGTCAGCATTAGACACGTTACTTACTGGGCCACTTCAAACAGCTGTAAACATCATACTCATTATTATCACAATTGCTTGTATTGGGTATATTGGTTATGTTTACATGCAGTGGCGGCTCGTAACCGGCAGGGGTATGCTGCCAGACATCAAGGGCTTTTTCCGAAGAAAGGGCAGAAGGGACAGAAGCCCAAACAACAAGGGCCCCCATCCGTTCAGCAAGGAAAAATCGGTAAGCGACGGCGACGTAACCGCCAGAAGAAACCGAAAAGCGGCTTCAACAAACCCGCTTTGTCAAGTCAAACCGTCACACAATCGTCAAGTTCGTCACAGTTACATTCAAAGTTTGTCACACCCCTCAAGCGAGTTTCTCCATTCAAACGGCTTTCAGGACGCACGGTACAGCCTAGATCGGATCCCCCGGTCGGTTATAGTACCGAGCGCGCCGAAGAAATCGAAATGGAGACGGGTGCGCGCCGGGTCACAAAACCTGCACCCCCCTGCGAGTCACAAGCGCAGAGCTCGTCATCAAACGCCAGACTCACAGTCACCGAGCCTGTCACCACGGAGGTCACAATGGAAGACGCGTTCCCTGACAGCGAGCCCTTGCAAAAGCGACTCAAGAGATTCGCTGGAGTCGCAGGGCTCCCAGGTGAGCAGCAACCATCACACCAGACATTTTCCTTTATACCCCAAACTTTTCACAAATTCAATAACATCAATAAAAAACTAGTCAAATCAAAAGTTAAACGATCTAAAAAGATCCGTGACCTTCCTCAGACAAACACCTTCACAGTCCGACATAGAACTCGGAGAGATGGAAGAAAATCACGTTCAAGATCTAGATCCCCCTCCGTACCATTTGACCAATTCAACTCAATCACTTCACAATGTACGACCTCATTCACAACCTCCCCTGTCCCCTTGCTACCAAGCCAACCGCTTGCAGCAACGGAACAATGGCAGCCCACCGAGCCGTCGAAGACGAGCATCGACGAGACCGACACGCTACGACAAGCCCTCGAGCAACTCGTCGAGGAATCTGAGAAGCTCCCCAACAGCCGGGGCCCCAGAAGACCAAACGACCGGGCACGGGGAAGGCAGCCAGCCTGAGGAGGATGCCGTCGAACCCATGGACGAGCATCATGAGGAGGGCCGGGAAAATGCCGGCGTCGAAGACGCCGACGATCTACTACCACAGGAGTGATGAGAGTATCACAGGCGTTTGATTTTGATTTTGTTTCACATCAATTTACCGAGATTGGCTGAGATAAAATTAAATTAAATTTAATTTTTATTCTAGTTTCGGGAGTGTGTAACATTATCGTAAAATGTAAAACCTTTAATATTTAAGTTGACGTTCTCATGTTCGCTTTTATATTTAATTAATTCAATTTATTAAGATTTCATTTTTATTCACATTCCAATTTTAACATCTTCGCATTCGTCAATTAATATCTCAAGCGACGTTGTTTACAACGTGCGCTTTACATCGCTCACATATTTAGATCTTAGTCATTGCTCACATTCCGCCACATTTCCTTGACAAGCACGCAAATACGCCGTCATGTTTATGTTAAGCGGCGGGCTCGCCTCATGCGGGGGGCCGAGCCCGCGCGCCATTTCAAATGCTGTCTGGCTTGTCTCACATTTTCACTATCTTGTCAGTTTAGCTCGCTTTTCATCGGAGAAGCGAGCGGGCAAGGATTGAACTTTCACAATTGGAAATGTTGGGTAAAAATCGGAGATTAGAGCCGACCGATTGGCGCCAAACCAATCGCCATCGGTCTGGCCCTTAAAAGCCGATTTCACAGCTAGAATCGGCAGTGTTTGCAACCTCGTCAACTTCACACAAATCTCTTCCTAGGATCTAAATAAGCGCCGTTTGTCACTTTATTTAGTCGCTTGTTTTTGGTGCTAAGTTTAACTCTTGGTGCTTTAAGTCACCTCAGTGCTTTATTCACACTTGCGCTGTTTGAGGTGCTTTATTCACAACCGCGCCACTTAATTGTCGCCTTTTGTCGTAATTAAGTGCCTTCTTTAAATTGCCTTATTTCTACGGTAATTAGAGCTTCTTTTACGTTTTATTTAAGTAATTAATTTAGTTGTAAATTAATTCCTTTGTTTACGTATAATTTTATATATATTTTATTTACACTTATTTCTTTGTATTTAATTGTCTAAATAAAAACGTTCGTCAAACCTTTTGTAATCTAAATTTGCTTCACACTAACTCACATCAATTCACTTCAACTCAACTAATCACATTTTGATAAAATAACGGAACGTCAACTAAGAGACGACGCTTCACGTCAACTTTCATACGTTCACATTTGTCCTCTTCCTCGGTTAGGAATAGGAGCTAGTTCACAAGTCACTTCAACAAGTTTCGTATTATTTTACAATTACAACATTGTTCTAACGTGTGTTCTGCACTACGCAGAACACAAACTGCAGTATTTGTCATGTACGTTCTCTTTACACTCAATCCGGGGGGGTATTTCGAGGGGGGGTGATTGTTTCATAGTGGTCTCGAGAGGGGGGGTCAAACGAAGGGGGGGGGTATTTCGAGGGGGGTATTTCGAGGGGGGTATTTCGAGGGGGGTATTTCGAGGAAATACAGTACTCACGTTTACGTTTTCTGCGGGGAAAAGTACGTTTACTCACGTTTACTCATGAGTAAAAGTAAAAAAAATTTACTTTACGTTTTCTGTACTCAAGGGGCGAGTAAAAAATTTATACTTTGAAAAAAGTTTGGTACTTTTAACAACTCTGGTGAATAGTAATTAGTGATGTAAAAAGCGCCAGACTTTGAGCGCCAAGCGCCAAAAGCGCCATGGCGCTTTTCCGGAACTAGCGCCAAGCGCCAATGGCGCCACAGCAAAATGGCACCAAGCGCCAAAAGCGCCATGGCGCTTTTCTGGACCTTAGCGCCAAGCGCCAAAGGCGCCACGGGGCCATGGCGCCAAGCGCCAATGGCGCCAGCGCCAACATGATATTGCCTTTAATGATACATGTGAGACAAAGTACTATTTTCTTCACTTTCAATTACTTGTATTGCCTACAAAAACACAATGGTCAAATAATGGAAATCAATAAGTTGTCTTGCTCAACACACAAGGTTTAATTTAATTAACTAAGGTTAACTTAGGTTAACTAAGACTGGTTCAAAAAGATAGCAAATTGCCTCTCTGAAGTGGTAGAAGCTGAAAGATTGTCTGGGGGTTGGGGGTTGCAGTGTTTCAATCTATTAAATATTTCAACATTTAAAGTGCAAACTGTGAGATAACAGGGTAAAAATAGCTAAATTACATACCGTATTACCTCCAATATAAGGCATCCCTCTAATATAAGGTACCCTCTAATATAAGGTATAACTTTTGGCTATTTTTAACGCGACGAAATAAATATAAGGTACCCTCTAATATAAGGCATACCTCTAATATAAGCCACAGCTGGCTGTGTGCCAAAACGCGCAAAATCATAAAAACAGTCGCCAAAAATGGCGGAAAATGATCAAAATGGTGCCGAAGGGACCTTCGTCAACTTCTGCCATTTTGTAGTGATACTGTACCACCTATTTCGTACATTCCAATTTTAAAAAATGAATTGTATCGTTGTTCACTGTTGGTAAAATTGACTTTATAATCTGGTGAAAATAATTGAAGGTACCCTCTTATATAAGGTACCCTCTAATATAAGGCATAACTTTTGGCTCGAAAAATCTGACGAAAACAATATAAGGTATACCTTATATTAGAGGTAATACGGTATCTGAGTAAAATACCTACCGTATTTCCTCGAAGTACCCCCAGGGGGTTTATTTTTTCAGAGTGGACATTTTGAGGGGGGGCATTTCGAGGGGGGGGCTTATTCGAGGGGGGAGTTATTATTTCGTCAGAAATTTTCGGGAAAGTCATACTAAAGAATACGCTTTTACATACCCCAAGCCGGTAATAAACGTGACCAAATAATGTATGTAGGGACATACACGGACGTAAACGTACATCGCTACACAAACTAGCGTATACGTATAACTGCGATGCAAAATTGGTCGCAATAAATACATCATGTTCCTTGCATACATGATTTACCTTATTCCAGAGGGGGGTATTTCGAGGGGGGGTATTTTTTCCTCAGCTCGAAAACACCTGGGGGTATTTCAAAGGGGGGGAGTATTTCGAGGAAATACGGTATGTAAAATAATTACATACACGGCCAAAAATTGCTGACAATAAGCAATAAGGCACATGAACACCACGGCGCAATTATCACTCTCTGGCGCTTTTTTGGCGCTTTAAAAAATGGTAGCGCCAAGCGCCAATGGCGCCACTGGAAAGTAGCGCCAAGCGCCAAAAGCGCCATGGCGCTTTTCGGAAACACGGCGCCAAGCGCCAATGGCGCCACAGCATTTTAGCGCCAAGCGCCAAAAGCGCCATGGCACTTTTGGCGCTTGGCGCCAGTGGCGTAGCAAGGGGGGGCGGGGGGCCGCCCCCCCTTCCGGGGTGGTACATAGAAATGTAAGGAAATGTGTTCTCGTGCAACGACTTTCGGGTCAATTTTCAAAAAATTTGCGCGCAAGCACGCATTTTTTTTTCACGCTACAGCCATTTTCACTTCACAGGTTGGGGTTTCCTCAAGCTGTGTGAAAATGCACTCAATTGTGTCTATGTCGCTGTATATGTATGTAAACTGTACGCTGTATATGCAGTGTATGTAAAATATGTATGTAAATGTATGTAAAATACATACATATACGGCGGTCTGACGCCATTGTGCGGCGCCTACGAATGGCGCCAACACCATGGCGTGGCGCCTACGAATGGCGCCAGCGCAATGGCGCAAGTTCCATACTACAGGGATCAAATTTTAGGGGGGGGGGGCGTTCGCCGGGCTCCGTAAACAATCCGCCCCCCCGCTCAAAAATCCTGGTTTCGCCACTGCTTGGCGCTATTTTGCTGTGGCGCCATTGGCGCCTGGCACCACACCCATGAAAAACGCCATGGCGCTTGGCGCTATTTTTCTGTGGTGCCAGGAACAAAATGCCTGGCGCTGGCGCTTGGCGCTAGCGCCAAAGCAAAAAATGCGCTTCTGACGCTTGGCGTGACTTTGCTCTGGTGCCATTGGCGCTTGGTGCTGGGGTTCGGAAAAGCGCTATGGCACTTTTTGCACTTGGCGCCAAAGTTCTCGCACTTTTTCCAACACTAATTGTGAAGCAGTTCAATCACAAAAGATCGTTGTTAATGTCATCCACCTCACAGACAAGCAGTATGATAAATGGTATGAATATCCATGGTCAGATGGTCATGCTTGCTTGCTGTTCAAGCATGAATATTTGCACTGGGATGCTGCAAGAAAAGTCTGTATGAATTGGCCAGGTTCTGATTTGATCTCATATGGGACTGCATGGGATGAACACCTTGCTATAGGTGTGTAATCAAATCCAGCTTATTGATTAAAATTGAATATACCGGGTGGCCCACGTCAGGCGCGCGGTTTTGATTGGCTCCCAACACATCAATTTTGGATGAAAACAGCTCGAATTTGGTATGGGGGTAAATCAATGTACCCCATTTGTTGTGTTAAGTGCACGGTTTCATATCGCAAGATTTCGTGTCAGAACGTGAAAGAGTTTCATATTTACGTTTTTGAATGTGTCCCATTGTAGATGGTCCTGTGGAGTGACGTTGTTTTGCATACGATGTGATGAATGTGAAAATTTAGTGATATTTATGTGTGTGCTTAACATACTAAATATGGTACATTTATCTACTATCCTGCCAAATTTGGACTACTTTTATGAATAATTGGTGCTTTGGTAGACGATTGCCTGACATGCGCCACTCTCAAACACGTTAAACTTTGCTGCACGTTCCGACATGAATTTTTGTGATGTCGAACTGTGCACTTAACACAACAAATGGGGTACATTTATCTACCCCCAAACCAAATTTGAGCAGTTTTCATCATTCAAAATTGACGTGTTGGGAGCCAATTGAAACCGTGCGGCTGACGTGGGCCACCCTATACAATACAATGTACCGTATATCATAACCATAACAATATACATTATGATGCACCGCTTTTGACACAGTGGCATAATTCCACTTGACATTTGCATCTGCAATCATTCCATACCTGAAATTACCCCTTAGATTCATTGACTGTTTAAACATTGGATTTTCAAATTTTTACATTTATGTTTTATTTTACGCTTTCCTTGGTATTTTGAAAATACCTTATGTTTTAATATTTATGCTTTTAATTTGGGGAAGTATCTACATTTACGTTTACATTTTCCAAAAGTACCAGCATTTGAACAACACTGACTTAAAGACAAAATATCTCCCTTTGCATTTCAGGTATGGCTGAAGATATTGGTGCAACAAAACACTGGTGGCTGGGTTTGTATGCCAATGCTGGAACTGACAACTGGAAGTGGTCAGACAACAGATCTATCACCTATACAAATTGGAATGAAGGTGGCACAAATACTTAAAAAATTAAATTCTCTACTGGGTATATTGTTGTTGTTTTTTTCAGCTTGGGAACAGCCATTTGTTTTCCCCCCATGGGACACTGTTGCTGTTCAGGGATTTGATCATTCACTGGAATGGATTTCTAAGATAAACCATTCATCTCATGCAGCACATCCATTTTGCATGATACTTTGTCACAATGGTGGCCATTGTGTACAAAGTGATGCTCAAAGGGATGCTGCCTGTAACTGCCCAATTCATACTGGCTATACAGGGCCAAGGTGTCAAGTTGACATTAATCAATGCATTTCCCAACCCTGCCTCAATAATGGATCATGTTTTGTCAGTTTGCATTATTTATTAAAGACCTACCGTATTTCCTCGAAATACCCCCCGGGGGGTGATTGTTTCATAGTGGTCCCGAGAGGGGGGGGGTCAAACGAGGGGGGGGGTATTTCGAGGGGGGGGGGTTATTATTTCACAGGAAAATTTTTGAAAACCAAGTACGAAATTGTCGTCTGAAACGTACGCAGACGTCGAAAAATGCAACAAAAACCGCCATTTATAAGGTTCTGTAGACTAATATTAGTATGTAGATGGTATGTACACTGTTCTAACGTGATTCAGACATTGTTTTAACGTGTGTTCTGCACTACGCAGAACACAAACTGCCATATTTGTGATGTACGTTCTCTTTACACTCAATTTGGGGGGGGGTATTTCGAGGGGGGGGGTGATTGTTTCATAGTGGTCTCGAGAGGGGGGGGGTCAAACGAGGGGGGGGGTATTTCGAGGGGGGGGGTATTTCGAGGAAATACGGTAATTTGTTTCCAAATATTTTCATCTTTTTTCTAGAATCTTCCCGGCACATTCAAGTGTTATTGTCGACCACCATTTGGTGGGCCACTGTGCGGCATTGATATGGTTGATGATTGTTCATCTAATCCATGTGCAGACTACAGTTTGTTTGTACCTGGGTTTTATTTTGGGCTTTGAAGCAGCTATTATATATAGCCTTTATAGCTTTTTAAACAACAGTAGCAACATGTAAACACCCGTTTACCTCGATCCGGACCCTAGCGTCCGGATCGAGGTAAACGGGAGTTTATAATGTGTGTGTGATGAACATACTGGGGAAAGTAGCATTTCGAGAAGAATACTTGATGATCTGCAATTTTACAGCTGCCGTTTGTTCAATATTCTCGTCATCTTAGCCAATGGCAGTATGTATATACACAATAATTTTTGTATGACAATTTTGAATTTATGTGGTACAATCTTCAATTCTTTTTGAAGTGGTGGGTAGAGATTATTGCATGCCAACAAAATTCACCATTCTCTTCATAATTTGTAAAAGTACACAGTCTCACATATATATCTATGTGCTGCTGGACATATGCTATGCACATTTGCGTATTTTTATTATGTATTTTGTGTATTTTCTGCAATACTGATAGTAGTAGCTGAAAGAGTGTAAAAAAGCTGAGACAGATTATTGTAGATAAAGAAATTGCCAGTAAGTAAAATGGTGTAAAATGGGGGCAAACCCTCTCCTCAACTTTCTACCTGGTTTGTGCTGTATATACCTACGTTTATATTATTGTGATTCACTGGTCATAGGAATGCTCTGTAGTTGTTCCCACTAATAAATGTGAAAAACGTATTCATGCAAGAAAATATTTACTTTGTAAATGATGAGGTAGCAACACAAAAAATTTACAATAGAGTTTTCAACTCAACTATGAATTATGAGTCTGTGTTTAATTTTTTGACTCCAGTACTTTATCCAGTTTGTCAAATCCATTTTGACCAATTCAATAAAAAAGTCTGTGATATCAGTTAGTTATTTGCATGCAGGTACCTGTGTGGATCACATAAATGAATACTCATGCATCTGCCCGAGTGGTCTGGCAGAAGGAAAAACATTGTGAAAATTGGATGTCCCCTTGCCATCCACACGATACTGAAGCCACAAGAGTGAGCAGATTTGTAGCCAACTCTCTTTACAACGTTTCAAGTATGATCATTGTATTTGTTTGTGCTATACTGCTAGGCATGTATTTTATCATTGGTGATTTTGGCATTGCCAGGATATACCATATGTTGCAAGAGTTATCTTTACTCTTTGCTAATATCATCCTGTTCTTTGGTAGGGAAAGAACGCTGGGTGGTTTCAATGCTTTCTGTGATCCCTTTGATGACGATGCTGGTGTACCAAAGCTGAGTCTCACAATATGTGGATTGCCTGCATTGGCCGTGCAGTACTTCTTCTCTGCACTCTTTCTTTCATTATTGATTGAAGCACTGCACAATTACGTTATCATCACCTATGTTTTTGTCCAAGACACTTTCAAAGCATTCAAAATTGTTCCAATTGTTCTTATTTCACCACTTATTTTTGCAGCATTTAGTGCACTGCTTTGGTTTGGAGAGTACAGCAGTGAGTTCACCTGCTGGGTCAACTATGGCTCCAAAGCAGTGACTCTGTGTCAGCTGGCACCAAATGTGATTTTTGCAATGATAGCTGTGATCCTGTGTGAGGCTGCCCCCATGACCTGGATTCACCCATGCATCAGACAAGTTGCCATTGCACACAGGCCTGCATTTATGGGAAACATCGAAGCATCAGCCAAAGTGAATGCCTTTGGGTGCCTTGTTGTCACAGTGCTCAGTTTTGCCAGCTTCCTGTGTGGTTCCATTGGGGTGTACTCTACAAGTGCAACAATTGTCACCATTGGTGCAGTGTCGAACATTGCAAATGCTGTTGCATTGGCAGTTTTTCACACAGCTGGAAACCACAGAGCAAGGGCAATTATTCAAAAAGCATGCTTCTGTTGCTGGAGCAAAAATGCCAAACAGGGAGAAAAACACTAAAACATGATAATGTGTTCCACCTGTGTTTGGTCAGAAGAGGGTTAAATAAGGGTGTACCCAAGATTTTTGAGCAGAGGAGGGGCAGATTGTATGTGGAGTCTAACGAATAGGGGTGAGGGCTGTGCCATGGTTTAAATTAGTCATGGTTATACAGCAACATTTGATAAAAAAATTCCTAACACAAGTCTCATTTTATTTGTAGTTTCATCACATTGTTTGTTGTTTTGTGTAGTGCTAGCAACCTGCTTCATTGTTGAAAAAAAACATAATAAAATGGTGTTGACAGAAATTTCTTTTTGTGATTTTCTGTTTTCAAGTATTAGTTCAAGTTATTGAACTTACTACAAATTTAGTTCAATCAACTACTACACAAGTGTGATTTTTATTAGGTCTTACACCACAACGTTTTAAGTGGAAAATTTTTTCACGCAACTTTAATATTTTAAGCTATTTTGACTGTTTGCACAAATACAGTTACTGCAATATATCTTTTCATGTACAGTGTTTGTATATAATGGTGTGTGTGTATAATATAGATTTATGTGAGTGTGTGGTGAGGTATATGCTAAGGAAACTCTTTGGTGAGGCTTCAAGGTATAGAGAGCACAACCCCTGAAATATTTGCTCTATATATATATAAATACACCTACATTCAAAAAATTTCCTGAATTTTGCCTTATGTGACATATGCTGTGTATGAAATTAATAGTTTGGTGATTTAATGAGAAACTGATGTAAGCAGAGAAAATTGGGTATTTTTTGCTCTGCATGGCACAAAAATACTGTCACTTCTACACAGGGACGTAGTCAGGATTTTTGAGCGGGGGGGGGATTGTATACGGAGCCCAGCGAACGGGGGGGGCGGCGCCCCCCCCTCAAATTTTACCCCTGTAGTAGGTGAATGGCGGCATGGCGCTGGCGCCATTCGTAGGCTGGCGTTGGCATTGGCGCCATAACAGCAGTATATGCCTGTATTTCATAGGCATATAGAGCGACATGGACAGGAATTGAGTCCATTTTCACTGGCTTTGAGGCCGCGGAGACCGGTCAGCCGAAAATATATGTTGTGGATGGAAAATGCGCGCTTGCGCGCAAATTTTTTCAAACTGTTGACAAAATCGTCGCCTGAAAGTGCCATTTCTGGCACATTTTTTGGTTCGGCCCGGGAAGGGCGCCCCCCCCCCCCCGCCCCCCCCTGGCTACGTCCTTGC
Source organism: Sphaerolaimus hirsutus (assembly GCA_964036195.1). NCBI lineage: Eukaryota > Metazoa > Nematoda > Chromadorea > Monhysterida > Sphaerolaimidae > Sphaerolaimus > Sphaerolaimus hirsutus. The sequence continues at coordinate 49,606 of CAXIWS010000636.1, read as the reverse complement.
TTCTACACCCACCCAGGTATTTAGTGCTGATCACAAATTGTCTCTAGCCACAGTCCATATCCCACTCCGATTCCCATTGTTTTTTTGTGCGTATGCTCCAAAATTACTGATTTGTGATTTGAACTGCAAAATTTTGCCATTTTTTGCAATTTGATGTTTTGTTAAGTGTCATGTATCGTCGCATTGCATCTTTCAATTTGTACATTTGTGTCATTTGTCATTTTTTGTCCATGTAAATTACTTGATAATGATGATAATGGTGCCACACAAGCTAATTTTCATGGTTCCAATTTGAAAACTCGACCACGACCAAAATGTTGTCGCTCTCCTCGATCATTTCTTTGAACTAATAATTGCATCCTAATATTTGTGCACCAAGACTAGGTAAGTGGTCAGTTACGGGATAGTGTTAGCTTCAATCAGCATTCGCGTCGCCTTTCAGCTTTTGAAAGGGTTTTCAAATTGGAACCATGAAACCTAGCTTGTGTGGCCACAATGATGTTGAAAGTGATGTGCACAAATACCTGTACAATCAAACTGTTTATCCAATAAACTTATTATATAATAAACGTTGTCAATTGTATCTACCATAAACTACTATACTTCAGTTACCTTTCATCTTGCATGCGTTGTCCACACTGGAAGCTTGCCAACGAAGTTTAACACAGGCGAGTTTCATAAAAGCTGAAAAAAACTCATTGCTGTTATTTATATACAGTTTCCACTTTCATTTATATTTGTCATGACAATTGACACTTTGTATTTCATTTCATATGACATTTTGACACTTTACAGATCTTGGGACTGCGCCAGCTCCGCGAATCAACATGTTGAACAATAAACAACAAGATAAAATTTTTACAAAAAATATGAATTTTTATACAATAGTAGTAAGAATGGGGATTAATTGTTGGCTTAACAAGTCACAGTCAATTTGACCATTGGGCAGTATTACTACCAAAAGCGACAAGCCAACAATAAATCCCTATTCGTACTACTACAATTTTTACAAAAATATGAATTTGTATACAATTTTACAAAAATTTTTACAAAAATTCAAATTTTTATACAATTTTTATTTTTATTTTGAAATTTTCCATTTTATTTTTTTTTTATTCTTAAATTTTCCACTTTATTTTTTATATATTTTTTTCTGAGATTTTGCCAACCCTGACCATGAGTACTGATCAAAGGTTGTATTTAGATCAAAGGCTAGTTTGTACATTTGCCATCTTTTCTACATTCAATGCATTTTTTGTACATGACCCTATTTTATGCTTTCTCAAAAGCATAAAACAGGGCCGACTGAAAGAAAAAATACACTTTCTGTACCCGGGTATTTTGCCCAGGAAAGTGTAAAAAAAGTGTATGGGTATTTTATGAAAGTGTAAGTGTAAGTGTAAATATAAATACCCATTTACCCGGGTATTTCAGGTAAGTGTAAATACACTTTTGCAACTCTGGTGAAGACACAGGACGCAAAGCTCAATTCCACACTGAGAATGACACTCATTGAAGAACTAAATAATGTTTTTGAACAATGGTACCTGTGCATTGCTAATGTCACTTGCCTGAAATTTCTATCATTGTTCCATGTGAACATAATTCCATTGTTTTAATATTGCTCTGAAACGGGTGTCAGCTAAAAACACAAATGTTATGGTTTCTTAAATTTTTATCAATGTTCTACTATATAACAAACTTTTTTTTGCATCATGGCCGTATATGGAATATTTTTACTTTGCATTTGCATTTCAAACTACCCCAATTTGTGTGAGTGTTTTAAAAAGCATTCGAAGTTTGTGAGTCAATCACTAGCATTTGAAGTTCATCAGCGAAGTGGACCGAATATTTACAAAAGCAAAAATTAAAATCAACAGAAAAAAACATCACGACACCCCTCCCCAGGCGAAACCGATCGATACAGCACATGGTATGCCAAAGCGTGGTCCGGACCGGGGACAAGCGTTTGCTTGAATGTCTACGATGACACGAGGAGGCGATTTCTACCCGCCGCGCGCATTTGCACCAGTTTGCGCGGCGCCTCATTGCCAACTCTGTACAGCCAAGTTGACGCTGCAACTGTGATAGGTGGGGGGGGGGGGGGGTGTAGCCGGCATTTTTGAGTGGGGGGGGGGTGTATAAGTGAGTTTGAGAGTGGTGGGTTTGAGTTGTATTAAATAGCCCTGCACATGCCCCCCCCCCCCTCTAAAATTTTACCCATGTAGTAAGTGAATGGCGCCATTCGTTGGCGCTATTGGCATTTGTAAAAGACCCTATAAAGTGTCAAATGACATCTAAAACCCACTGTAAAGTGTCAAGTGTACAGAAAAATTTTTATCCTATCCAAATCTTATGTTTTTGTATCCAAATCGCCTGGCGCTAGCGCCAAAGGAAAAAGCACCACGCTAGGGCGCTTTTGGTGCTTGGCGCTATTTTTCCGTAGTGCCAGCAACACGACGCCTGGCGCTGTCGCTTGGCGCCATTTTACCCTGGCGCCAGGGTTTTTTACACTTTACAGGGCAGACCCCAGAGGTCAAATTATAAAATGCTATTGCAGCTGAAAAAACAACAACGCTGATTCATTTGTTCTGTTGGGTAAATCAACTCATATTTATGTAGGGTGCAACAAAAAAAAATTTATGGAAAATTTATGAAAACGGAACATTTTTAGCTCTTGCTGGAAAACTGAAACGGCAAAATGGAGGGCCAGGGGAAGAACCATGATGACATTTGCTGGAAATAGAAAAACAAATTACAACAATTTTGCCAGAAATGGAGAAAACTGCATCAATACAATGAATGAAGTAAAAGTTTTCTCAGGAAAAAAACTCCCATCCCCTCGAAAAACTCCCCCATGAATAACTCCCCCTCAAAAATGTCTTATGAAAAAATAATTCCCCTGGGGACTTATAAAAGGATTTAAGATAATTGAAAACCTGTTTATCAGTTTGGCTGAAACAGAAAACAGAAACTTGAGCTGGAAAATGCAAAATTGGGTGGAAAAACAGAGGATTGAACCGGACAAAAGAAAAATAAATGTTGAAGTAAAAAAATTGAGCTGGAAAATGATAAAATAGGTGAAAAAGGTGAAAATTCAACTGGAAAACAGAAAATAAGCTGCAAAATACAAACGGACATGGATAAAAAATTTAGCAGCCAGAAACAGAAAATGGAAAAAATTTGCCTGCGGAAAGCGGAAACGGAACACAGAAAACGACACCCTACCCATCGGACAGGCATAATCAAAAAACACCAGTCTATGTTAATTCCGCTGGGCTATTGTCCAAAATATACTGTAATTGATGTAAGATTTGTGAGCGGCTAACTACTCATCACCTGCATTTGCAACAACTTTCTGTTCTTACTACCTGTTGAAACCCATTATTACCCACACAAAGGTCATGTCAAGAATGTCATAAAAGATTGTCAGTGTTCAAGGTTTTTCTGGGTGGGTGCCACTGACCAGACGGAAGAAGGCACCTGGAACTGGCTCGATGTGGATAAAAAATTCGATTCAGAAGACCCATTGTGGGGGCAAACACAGGAGCCAGACAATTTAGGTGGTGAAAATTGCGCTCTACTCCACAGAGAGTTTGTGGCTTGGACTTTGAACAATTTGCTCGATCTCGATTGTAATTATCCCGCCTTTGTGGTGTGCTCCATAATGTGCATGAATGGAGGCACATGCAATCCTGAGACAGCCAGCTGCGAATGCACTGATGGTTACACTGGCGATAGATGTGAGAACAGCCCAGACCAGATATTCAGTGTGTTCTCTTTCCCGTTGAAAATGCAGTTGTGATCTGTTGTGAAGTGTTGTGAGGAGGTTAGATCTTGTAGCATCATCAGCGGTTTGATTGATATGGACGTGAAAAGTTCACCAGACACCGTTTTTTGGTGTTTTAGTGTCTGATGATGCCGCGAGAAGACATCTTCAAATCCCCTTTAAAGTGAGCTTGCATATTTCCATCACAAATACTTTAAAGGCAGTACTTTTTCAAAGGTTCACACACTTAACCAATTTATTGTTCAACCTAAATATATTTAATTATGTGACAAATGCATCGCAGACAAACAGTATGATACATGGTATGATTATCCGTGGTCAGATGGTCATGCTTGCTTGTTATTCAAGCATGAATATTTGCACTGGGATGCTGCAAGAAAAGTCTGTATGGATTGGCCAGGTTCTGAGTTGATTTCATATGGGACTGAACAGGATGAACATCTTGCAACAGGTATGTAATTAAATCACTGACTACCACAGATTACAGGGGACACATGCAGACCCTGTAAAATGTCATGTAACCTGTCAAATTGAATGTGGCATGGAAATGGCATGAAAGTGGCAGGAAAAATGTCAAACTACCAGTAAAAGTGAAAGAAAATTTAACATTTTTGACTGTCTTCAAGTGTTTTTAAGTCTTTGACACCTCTCATGACAAAGCATTTTACTGGTTCTGTGAGACGTGAGTCATACAAGGTCTGGTTGCAACAAGTGATTTGCAAAAAATTACACAGCATAGTATGGACTGAATGAAAAAAAAACAGAATATTTTTTGTAGCCCACATTTTCTCTGTTCTCATCACAGGTATGGCTGAAGAAATTGGTGCCACAAATCACTGGTGGTTGGGTTTATATGCCAATGCTGGAACTGACACCTGGAAATGGTCAGACAACAGATCTGTCAACTATACAAATTGGAATGAAGGTGGTAAAAAGCTGAATAATTTTCCAATTTTCTATTGTATATATTGTTCATGCTTTTTCCAGTTTGGGGACAGCCAATTTTTTTCCCCGACTTGGATACTGTTGCTGTTCAGGGATTTGATCGTTCACTGGAATGGATTGCTAAGATACCACCTCATGCAGCACAACCATTTTGCATGATACTTTGTCACAATGGTGGCCAGTGTGTACAAAGTGTGCGCAATGCGAAAAGCAATGCTGCTTGCAACTGTTATGGCTTTACAGGGCCAAGGTGTCAGGTTGACATCGATGAATGTTTTTCCCATCCATGTCTCAACAAGGGCTTGTGTAATGTCAGTTTACATAATTTATCTAATAGCCACCGTATTACCTCGAATTTCCCCCCCCCCTTGAATTGACCCCCCCTCGAATAAACCCCCCCTCAAAATGGGCTGGGGAAATAATAAACCCCCCCCCCCTCGAAATACCCCCCCCCCTTTCGGAATGATGTACGTCACGTACATAATAAATACGTCATGTATGCAATGTACATGATGTATATTACTGTTAATTTACATTGCAGCTACACATAGACTAGTTTGTGTAGCTATCTACGTTTTTATGTCCGAATATATCCTGTTTGGACACATTTTTTACCTGTTTTGGGTATGAAAATGCCTACTATTTACTACGGTCCTTACGGAAATTTCTGAGGAAATAATAGAACCCCCCCTCGAATAAACCCCCCCTCGAATTAACCCCCCCTCAAATTTTGCTGGCGAAATAAAAAAACCCCATGGGGGTATTTCGAGGTAATACGGTAATTTGTTTCCAAACATCTTCATCTGTTTTATAGAATCTTCCTGGCACATTCAAGTGTTATTGTCGACCACCATTGGGTGGGCCACTGTGCGACATTGATATGGTTGATGATTGTGCATCTAATCCATGTGCAGACTACAGTTTGTTTCTCCAGAATATAAGTTGATTGTCAAGTGGTTATAGAGCCCTTCAACCAACACGTACAAGTTATTTACATGTAGTGTGTGTTTGGTATGCACTTAAAATGTTAAAGGTTTTTTCAAAGGTTAATTTTATAGCTTACCATTACAATGTCAATGGAGCACAAGTATTTACATTCTTTGTAAAATGTTATGGAAATAAATAGTATTACGTAATTCTAATAATGGTATTATCTATAGACAAAATGTTTGAACATTTTGAGGTATACTTAGATAGGAAATTGTTTCAGCAAAAAAGCTAGATAGTTGTGACAAAACCCCTTCCAGAGAATACCTGATTTTACATCATTTCTCATGGGCCATGTGACTGCTTATTTTTTGTCACATAGTATAAAGTAAACACCAATGTTCAAAAATGCTGTGTAGATCAGAAGCCACGAAAACTCCACATTCAATTCAATCAATTAACAATGGAGTTTTCATGTTACAATTATGAATTCAGTTGCACAGTTCAATCCATTTTGACCTAATCTGAGGCACAAATTACTTAATTATGCACATGCAGGCACATGTGTGGATCATGCCAATGGATACTCGTGCATCTGCCCAAATGGTCTGGCAGAAGGCAAAAGTTGTGAAAATTGGCTGAGCCCATGCCACCCACATGATACTTCAGCCACAAAAGCTAGCAGATTTGTGGCCAACTCTCTTTACAATGTTTCAAGTATCATCATTATCATTGTTTGTGTGATACTGCTGGGCATGTATTTTATTATTGGTGATTTTGGCATTGCCAGGATATACCATATGTTGCAAGAGTTATCTTTACTCTTTGCTAATATCATCCTGTTCTTTGGTAGGGAGAGAACGCTGGGTGGTTTCAATGCTTTCTGTGATCCCTTTGATGACGATGCTGGTGTACCAAAGCTGAGTCTCACCATATGTGGATTGTCTGCATTGGCTGTGCAGTATTTTTCCTGTGCACTTTTTCTTTCATTATTTATTGAAGCACTGCACAACTATGTTATCATCACTTTTGTTTTTGTCCAAAACACATTCAAACCATTGAAAATTGTTGCAATTGTTATTTATTCACCACTCATTTTTGCAGCATTTAGTGCACTGCTTTGGTTTGGAGAGTACAGCAGTGAGTTCACCTGCTGGGTCGACTATGGCTCCAAAGCAGTGACTCTGTGCCAGCTTGCACCGAATGTGATCTTTGCAGTGGTAGCTGTGATCCTGTGTGAGGCTGCACCCATGACCTGGATTCACCCCTGCATCAGAGAAGTTGCCATGGAACACAGGCCTGCATTTATGGGAAACATCGAAGCATCAGCCAAAGTGAATGCCTTTGGATGCCTTGTGGTCTCAGTGCTCAGTTTTGCCAGCTTCCTGTGTGGATCCGTTGGGGTGTACTCTACAAGTGCAACGATTGTCACCATTGGTGCAGTGTCAAACGTTGCAAATGCTGTTGCAGTGGCTGTTTTTCACACAGCTGGCAGCCACAGGGCAAGGGAAATTATGCAAAAACTATATCAGTGACAAAACTATATCAGGGAATGACAACAGTATTATGCAAAATTATGCAACTACTGTTGCTGTGGCAAAAATTCCAAACAGAGTGAAGAATACACTAAAACATGATAATATTTTCCACCTCTGTTTAGTCAGAAGTGGGTGAAATCAGGGATTTACCCAAGATTTTTGAGCAGGCTGATGTAGGCAGATTGTAAGTGGAGTTCAACGAATAGGGCATGAGGGTTGGTCCCCCCTGTTAAAAATTAGTCATGGTTCCACAGCACCAGTTGATGAAAAGATTCCTAATGCATGTAGAATTTGATTTGTAGTTTCATCACATTGTTTGTTGTTTTGTGTAGTGCTGGGACCTGCTTCATTGTTGGAAAAACTAGTTGAAATTGTGTTTACAGAGAAATTGTGCAAATTTCACAGAGTCATGAATTTCCATGACAAAGCAGCCACCGTGATGGGAGTAGCAGGGAGTATTTACGATACGATTGCGAGATATTGGCCGCAATTTCACACAGTGGTGCGGAGCGGTGGCGGCAAACACAAAGTAATCACCGTGTTGCCGCGTGGCTCTGTGAAACTGCGGTAGCTACTGCAGCCAGCGCAATGGCGCTGAAAACATGTATGAGTCTGTACGAGTTTGAGCACTATCGCGCTGGCTGCAAGACGCTGCTGCACGTTCACAGAGCTGCCCGGTAACTTGACGGTACCTTTGTGTTTGCCGCCAGGTTGTCGGATCACTCTGTGAATCAATGGTGCAGTCGGATATACTTCATATATAAAAGTGACCAAAAAAACGTCCGCAGTCATGACAACATTTTCTATTTTGTTGTCAGATTTAAAAATGTGGAAAGCCGCAAGAATAGTTATGTCTTCTAGGATTATATAAAAAATGCGGTTCAAAGTAACTTGAACCGCGTTATAATAACTGCAAACGTGTTTCACGCAATTCTGAAACGCGCTGATGCATGTGCAGCGCGGTTCAGAATTTTCTGAAACCGCGCGCCACATGCATCAGCGCGTTTCACAATCGGGCGTGAAACGCGCAAGCGCTCGCTAGCGCGGTTCACGATGCATGTGAACCGCGCTGGGTTTAACACGGCGCGTTTCACATTTTCATGTGAAACACATAGAATGAAACGCGCTGGAACCCCAACGCGTTTCACCAACGGACAGCCTGATGCACAGTACAGTACAGTACAGTACAGTACAGTTTATATACAGTATAAATATACAGTCATGTACGTCCATAAACACATATACCGTATTACCTCGAATTATCCCCCCCCTTGAATTAACCCCCCCCCTCGAATTAACCCCCCCTCAAAATGGGCTGGGGAAATAATAAACCCCCCCCCCCCCTCGAAATACCCCCCCCTTCGGAATGATGTACGTCATGTACATAATAAATACGTCATGTACGCAATGTACATGATGTATATTACTGTTAATTTGCATTGCATACACAAATTGCAGCTACACAGAGTAGTTTGTGTAGTTATCTATGTTTTTATGTCCAAATATATCCTGTTTGGACACATTTATTACCTATTTTGGGTACGCAAATGCCTACTATTTACTACGATCCTTACGAAAATTTCTGGCGAAATAATAAAACCCCCCCTCGATTAAACCCCCCCCTCGAATTAACCCCCCCTCAAATTTTGCTGGCGAAATAATAAACCCCCATGGGGGTATTTCGAGGTAATACGGTACGTCTATGTATAGTCGGCAGACATGATATTATACAGGTTTGGTCCACTTATGTTTCCCTTCGCTGAGCGTCAATGAAATTCAACATCTTACTGAACAGTGAAGTGCGATACATCTTAAATACGGTAGAAAATCGGTGCACAGTGGGTCGTGAACATGGTTGGTTTTAGTAAAATTCTTTTTACTAAAATTGTATTTTATTTTTATTAAAATTGTATTTTATTTTTATTTTATTCATGTTTCAGTTTATTTTATTTTATTTTATTCTGAAATGTCATTAATAAAATGAAACCATTTTACAAAAATTTTACAAATATTTTACAAAATTTTTACAAAAAATCAAAAATCTTGGATGCAAGGACATAAAACAATGAGCACGCTAGAAGCAAGCGGATGAATACAAAAAAATTTTTTTGTAAACTTGTGACACGGGTTGCAAGGTAGGTATTGGCCCCACGCACACTAGTTTACTGGCGTTTTCAGTTTACTGGTGGTAAACTCAATTTTTTAGTTTACCGGCTAAATTCACACATAGTAAAAGTGGGCGGAGTTTAGGCCGCCATCTTTATTTTTTTCAAGTTTGCCAGTGATGTGAATTTACGCTGTAAATATTAATTTCTAATTTCTTTAATTGTGGAAGAACGGAGCATTGTTCATGCAATTTTTTTGCGTCATCGTGTACAGTACGTTGTGTAGATGTTGTCAAAATTTTTAAAATATTTTTAAGTGCAACATTGGATTTTTTATTGAATTTATCATTTTTTTGTGGATATAAATTTTTATAAAATCACCTGTTACGTTTTTTCGTTTATTGAAATGTTCTAAATTATCAGTTTTCATTGCGCTATCGATAGGTGTACACGGCGAACATGAAATATAAACTTTCGATTTTTTATGATTTTATTTCAATTAAACGCAAATAAATCACTAGCACGTGAACGGAAAGCCCGAATGCGGAAAAAAAAATCACACATGAAAGAGGAACATGAGATGCACACATCACACAATTTTTCGCGGCGTGAAACGAAAGACTTTGCGAATTATGATTTAATCACAATTAAAAAAGAAAAAATCAGCCAAAAATCGAATAGTGAATGAAAATTGTCCATTCAATGACAGTGTACTACATAACAACCATTATAACCGGTTGCAATCGAAAAATTAAGTGTAGCTGTAGCAGATAGCATGAAAATGAATTTTTTGTATTTGTTACATCAGTTTACCATTCCAGTGCCACTTTAATGCTAACTGCCACTGCAACGGAAATATTTCAGTTTGATTTTTATATTCAATGTAGTTGCAAATTCAGCAGTCAGCGGGATTCACCCACGGAACACGACCGGCGTCCGTCATCATCCACTGCTTGATTGCATCCCTGATGGGGCACGCATCTCTTTCGTCAACGTCCCTTCGGATTGGCACGTCATCGATTGTATCCATGTTATCGTACACTGGTCGCCACTGCAGCTGTGTATGGGAATGAATTTCTGTGATGTTGAATTGTAACAGTGAATTTGCAAGGAACACTTACATTTCGCTCAACAGTGTCGTTCGGGTTGTCTTGTGGTTTTTCATCGCCATTTTCATAAAATTGGTTGGCAGCACTTTCCCCGCGGATATCACGCAGCCAATTGTGCAGGTGGCAACAGGCCATAACCAGTCTTTGTACGCGTGGCGGTTCCATCGCGATACAGGTCATCAGTATGCGCCATCTGCCAGCCAAAATACCAAAGACGCATTCGACAGTGCGCCTAGCTCGGGATAAGCTGCAGTAGTTGCAGTCAAATTTAGATTTCAGTTTTACCAAACAACGCTTCTTTCACAATATTCAAACACACCGATAGTTGAAGTGTCGCTGGCTGTCATCTGCATGCAGCGCATATGGCACCATACACCACTTGCGCAACGCGAACGCTTGATCACCCACAAAATAACTCGGAATGGTATTTGCAGGTTCGTTGGCATCTGCACCGGGCAGCAAGCACGGTGGCGCCATAAGCATTCTGCCATGTCTGTGTAAATGTATCACTTTTATCATGTGTAAATGTATAGCACCTCATTGGAACATGTCAAAAGGATGTAAACTCACATCAAATCCGGCCCGAAATCAGACGTGATCAGCACAGCACCATCTGCTTGTGACCCCGGCATACCGATGTGCACGTACTGAATTTTCAAATCCGCGCTGGCGCTGATGAACAGTATAATCGACGAGAAGCCCTTGTAGCACCAGTACCTCGTTCCACCCTCTGCAAGGCGTTTTTCATTTACTTTTGTAACTGTAAACATTTCCACCTCACTGCACAGTTTCCCATCACTGTGAATTTAGTCATTTTTCTACAGTCGCCAGACCGTCGCCAGACCGTCGCCATTTCGTCGCGCAATTTGGCCCTTTTTTAAAAAAAATCATAACTTTTTTTTGATAACTTTTATGAGAAGCCAGGTACGTCAGAAGAAGCGCAATTTTATTCTCTACAAGTACATCCAAAAATCATTTGCACAACATTCCCATGACCCAAATGAAGTTACTTTCAAATCGGTGGGGGTTGCCGTTAAACTCAAGCAAAAGCGACGATTTTGCGACATTTGCGACGCAAAATGCGACGAAAAGAGACGTTTTCACAAAAATATTTGCAACCTTGGTAAACTGGCGACTATTTCTGATTGAAGGTGACGCACGCGTCGCAAGCGTCGCAAATGCGACGCTTAGTTTACCGTGACGTTGCATACGACTCACCATGTTTATGTTTACTGGAAACAACACACATGAGGGCAAAAGTACAATGCGTAAAATGATATGTACTTACCAGCGGGTTTGCAAATACGGATGTGTTTGCCATCCAGACTCCCCACACAGTTTGGCATCTGCCACAGTTTCCAGTATTGCTGCGCGAAATCTTTCATTTGTTCTAAATCACTCCCCATAGGTTTCAAGTGGTCCTTCAAAACTTTCACTATTCCGGTGGACACTTCGTCAATAATCGTTCTAATCGTAGCGCCGGAAATCTGTAAATGTTTTTCCAAAATACAATGAACTAGAAAGCAATCTAAAAGCATGCAAAATGGTATCACCTGTGACTGGCCGGCACAATCTTCTACTTCCCGGCCGTTTGCGCATGTATACAGAAAGTAAAACAGTCGCATTTCTGTTGTCACTACAGCGATGTGTCTTCTTTCATCTTGTGTTCTCAGGTACTGTTCACCAGTTTCAGGGTCGACAGCTGTAAGCATCGCGTGCAGCTGTTCGAATTCAGTTGGCCACAGCTGTAATTAATTTGTAATCATTGTGAACGTTATCGGTAAACTGAGTTCATTCATACATATCAGTTTACTGTTCGATTGCAATGTTGTTGTAAACAATAACATGAAAATGTCACAATACAGTAAGTGATGTTATATACGTCTGTATATTTTACGTAAATAACAGAAATTGTGAAACAACAAACCCTGCACAGTTTGTAAAACCATGCTGGATCGGTGTTCTTGCAGGCAATAACAGCTCGCCAGTAATTGCCCCTGGAGCGCGCCATTTCTAGTAAATACGGTGTCATGTACTTTTTCCTGCCCTGATCACCCTGTTCTTGCGCGGCATTCTGCTGTTCCTGCTCTTGTTCTTCGTCGTTGTTGTCCACATCATACGAAAACAACGTGTTCCTGACTGCCAAAAAAGCGGCTAATATTTGTCTCTTCTGATTGTGCGTTAGTGGCGCAGTTCTATCCAAATTCCGCTCTAGTGCTTCATTCATTCTTTGCATTTGTCCCAAAACGGATTCATCGTGCGCCATTTTGAATTTTTTTTGGGGACAGTTTTTTTAAATCGATATTTCTGATTTCTGGCCATATGCCAGACATTTCTGGCATATAGCCAGAAATGAAACATGTGATTAAAAAAAGTAACCATGAATAACATAAAATTGTATCACGACGTGTCACTTTTTTTTGTCACAAATCCATATCTGTCAAAGATAAGAAATAAAAAGTGAAAATTTTGTGGAAAAGTCAAAAATAGACCGTTCCATTGATTTCGCGTCGAAAATGGTCCGAACTTTGGGCGGTATGGTGCGCGGCAGATCGCAAAACGTTGCCGCGACCGCGGAAACTACTTCGGATGGCGGCAAAGGCAAAAATGGAAACAAACGTGGACGGCCGCCAAAGCAGAAAACTGAGAGCCAGCCGCCAGAACAGGTTACTGATCCAATTTCTTTGGTTATCTTACCATTTCTTTTCATGCGTTTTCTAGTTATCATTTTTGTTTGAGTACAAGTGTGTTTTGGACATCTGCCAATTTATCTACAATTTGCGAATGTTTACAAGCCAACGCGAATGTTTACAATCCAAGATAAGCCAAGCAATGTTTACAAATTGTTTGCCCCACTTCAGACCGTTCCGACTGGACCGCCCGTGCGCGGCCGAGGCACAAACATGCGCACCAGAGGGCAGGCCGCGCAGACTTCTCAGCGCAACATTTCCGAGCAGCAGCGCGTGATTGTGCTGGACGATCACCTTGCACATTTGTTTGGCAGGGTTTTGTCGCAGGTTTGCTACTTATATTTGTACGGGTTTCTGAACTTTTTCTACACATACATTATATTCTTTATTTGAAATTTGTCTAAATTCAGCTCTAATTTAGCAAACTTCTGTGCTTTTTCGTAAACTCACATTTCATTTGTTTCAACTATGCGGAATTCTCTTTCCATCGTGTCAAAAGTGTACACAATGTTCCTTTTCAGGATTTGTTCGCGAGTCAGGAGTCTCCGGCTGAGCCGGAAGTCCCCGCTGACGGTGACCGTTTGGAGGAGCAGGAAAAAGCGCGCGAGGAGGAAAGAGCGCGCCAGCAGAAATTGTCGATGGAGTGCAAAGAAGGCTGAGAAAGTTGGAAAATGACAGAATCGGGGCGAAGCGGCGCAGAGACCAGAAACGGCTGCAATTGAAAGAGAAAAAAATTGTTTGTGATTTTTTCTTTATTTGTATACGTTCTCTTTCCGGCATTACACACTCAATCAGAAATACCTCACTGTACACTTTCCTGAAATTTTGCGCAATGTGAACTACTGTTGCTCTTTTCACCACTTATGTTAATAGTAGATGTAAACTGATGTTGCCATGACAGTGTAACTTTGCACACTGTGACAGACATACTGTAGCACCTTTTACCCATTGTGTAAAATGTAGATGTAAACTGATTGTTTGATCACACACACACTGTCACTTTGCAGCAGGAGCTGCAACAAATGGCACGTGCATCAGCCACAAATGTGTACGGTGGTCCCCTTGTGCCGTCCGCAGTGGTTGCACCCGCTGCAAGCACTACGGCTTCCGTGTCTGCGCCCGCGCCCGCGCAACACGTACCCGCGCCCGTCGTACTGCCCGCCAAGGAATTGCCGGCGCCCGTGCAACAGAAGAAACTGAAAACAAAAACTGTCGTTGTTGGGGGTTTGCGGTCCCCGACGCCGACAGTTTGCCAAGACACTGCCACAGCCGAGAAGGCCAAGCCTTCGACGCCAACAGTTGGCCAAGACGCTGCCGCAGCCGAGAAGCCAAAGCAAAAGTGGGCGCTCTTCGTTTGTGACAAGCCGCGGTGTCACGGTATTTACGTTAGTTTACTTTCAGTAAGAATTCTTTCAGTGTTCTTGAGACATGTTTTAGACGTTTCTGAATGTGTTGCAGGATGAGGAAGAGCGCGCGGCGATGGAGGCCAGCCTACCAATTCCGCCGGACAGCCCCGGGAAGATTGCGGAAAAGAAGCGCTTGAGGGAGGAGCACAACAGGACGTGCGAGTACAGAACTGCCCCTCTGAATGAAGTAAGTTTACTTCTTTACTTTCATCCTTTTTGCACTTTGTTTTCGTTAAATGTAAATTTTAAGTATGCGGAAGTTTCAATATAAGAATGTTCAGTTTGGTAAATTCTTCAATAGATGTACTCTTACGTATTTCAGTATGGCGATCCGATCGTGCCAGATAAGCGCACTGATCGTCAGCCGAAAAGCAGTGGCATGCAGAAGGTGAAGGGCACAATCACCGCCGAAGTTAGTTCAGTACGATTGTTTTTTGGTGAAATATGGAGACGTATACTAATCAAAAAAAGTAGGGAAATGGGCTCATATTTATATTTTTGTTATACCAAAAATCGGTCATGTAAAATGACTTTTTCCCATAATTCCGTTTCTAAGTTTTGGCAAACTCTGC
This sequence comes from Sphaerolaimus hirsutus, assembly GCA_964036195.1. Classification (NCBI taxonomy): domain Eukaryota; kingdom Metazoa; phylum Nematoda; class Chromadorea; order Monhysterida; family Sphaerolaimidae; genus Sphaerolaimus; species Sphaerolaimus hirsutus. The sequence continues at coordinate 34,524 of CAXIWS010000636.1, read as the reverse complement.
GTATATGTGTGAAATCAAAAAGTGTCTGACAGGGTTCCATATATAGTTTTGTTCAACCAAAATGTTTCATGTGAGATCCATTTTTCACATGTTTCTCTTTTGAAAATTTTTCACCTTCTGCATATTCCGTTGGAATCGAAAGTGTCTAAGTGGCTTCCATATTTATATTTGTGTATAACCAAAATCTTTCATGTGAAATAAAATTTCACAATGTTTCTGTTTTGAAAATTTTGCACATTCTGCAGGTATGTTTGGAATCAAAAAATGTCTAAGTGTGTTCCATATTTAAATTTTTGTTATACCAAAATCATTCTGTAAAATCACTTTTTCCCATCTTTCTCTTTTGAAAATTGTTCACCTCATGCATCAGAAGTTGGAATCAAAAATGTCTCAGTGTGTGCCATATATATATTTTTCAGCCATCAAATTTCTCACTGTTTCACTGGCTGACAATTTTAATTGGTTCTTAGAAAGGTGTATATTCTTGGAATCAAAAATGTATCAGTGTGTTCCATATATATATTTTTCAGCCATCAAAATGCCCACTTTTTCACTGTCTTAAAATTTTAATTGTTTCTTAAAAAGTGAGAATTACATTGGCTGAATCGAAACTGGCTTAAACTGCTCTGATTTTATAATTTTGTATTTACAAAATTATACATGGCTAAGTTCCTTTTGCAAAACATTTTCTCAAAATGTTTCTCCTATTTCGCAGACCCTGCAAGACATCCGGAACAAGTTGGCCATGCCCACGTGCACTACCCCGTTGCCGGACATGTACAAAGAAGGTACTCTTTTCTAACTGTCAGTTTAACATGGAAACGAAACATTCATTGTAATGTGCTCTTTTCTGCAGATGTTTTGGACAAGGGCCAGGGCTGGGTTCACTCGGGTCCCGGTGACGACGGTTGGATTCGGCACCAGACAAGGACACCGGGCCCGTTTGCACCCTTTCCAATTTACCTCCGCACATTGTCGCTTCCGCATCGCCTGATGGATATCGTTAGCCCGACACTGTTTACCATTTTACTGTTCACTTTTTTCGAATAACTTTCTGAATGGCAGGTAGGCCGTTCGACAGTGTAAGTTTAACTGTAAGTGGCACTTACCGTTTAAAGTTTTTTGTAGCTTCTAGGACTATTAACTGTGCACTTTCCCGGTGTTGGTGAAAGGAAGGTGGATTCTGATTTCAACTAATTATTAAGCATGTACATCGCTGAAGTACATGCACCATCTATACTTTTTTCCCTCATTTTCGGTGTCATTCTTTGGTGTTAGTTAGCTTCCCTGTAATCCAGCTTCTGTTGTACTAATGGTCATGCACACACTACTTTACCGCAACATTTTTGTAAACTGATACCTCAACTTATAACGCATTTGCGTTTCATACAATGATGTCTCTGGCAACTGCAGTCAATGAATAAACCATTTCAGTGAACTGAAATGCGTTCAAAGCTGCTTTATCAGTTTACCTACATGTGGCATTAAACTAGTGTGTGCATGCGCTACTTTACAGCTTTTTCTAATGCAAAATTCTTTCAACATTTCTCATTTTTTCAGGCTGTAGACCATCGTGTTCCGTGGTGGGCGGATAACCAGAACCCACCCAATAATGCCGAGCCCGACACGCCCGCCGAGCCCGCCAAGCCCGCCGAGCCTGTCCGGACCGCACCGCCAGGCAAACCCGCTGACACAGCCACGCCCACAGCGTCCGACATGAAGCGAAATTTGAATTTTGACAGTAGTAAAGTGAGTTTGCAGTTCTGTTGCGCTTTCACAGACATTTATTACAAGAACGGTTCACTTTTAAGCAGTACTTTCTGAACATCACAGTTCTGTGTATAAAAGGGGGGAATCAGTTGGTTCAGTGTTTCACATGTAGCGATTGACAGGATGGGTACGCTGCAGGTCACGCGGAACGAGCTCTGTCACCATCAGCTCATAAGCCTTCTCTTTCTTTTCGAGCAACTTAGTGTGTTCCAACAGAACCTCTGTAGCTTTACTGGCCATATGCATCTTGCCCGTAAACTGGTTCACTGTGTTCACCAGTTTCTGCACTTGCGTGTTTACATGCACGATGTTGTTCTCGGTGGTTTTCGTGAAGTTGATGAGCTCATCCATCTGCATTTTGAAAGAAATGGATAAAACCTCATTTCTTGAAAAATAACATGTTATCAACTTTGACACATTTTTGTCAACATGGTCAGTTTTTACTGCACTGTAAACTAACAGCTTGAAATGCTGTCATTCTGGGGCCTGCATCCTCCTCACTCCTGTCAATACTCATGCCTTCCGCTGTGGACACTGAAGTACCGCTTTGCACTTGTGTTGTTTGATTGGGTGTAGACGCACTGGATACCGGAAAACAAAAACTGTGCTTGTGTACACACTGTTACAATTTCTTATACACAAACCTTATCACATAAGAACTGTTTGCTGCACCTGCAATCGCAAAAAGCATTTAGCAGTGTGAAAAGTGAAACCCGCTAATGTCATGTTTCAGGGAAAATGATGATGGCATGCATTTTTAGTGTTTGGTGGCAGTCTCAAGCAGAATGTTGTTGCGTAAATCCTTGTCCAAAACGATCATATGTCACTATTTGGAGCACATTCTTTATTAGAATGTGCTGTTTAAATTTTAATTGGTTCTTGATAGGCAGGTAGCTTTAGAGAAACAATACTTAAATGTGTACACAAGCACCTGTTTGGGGGCGGTGGTGGAAAGGGGTAGGCTGAAGTGTTCGTTGTGGCGGGAAACCGGAACATGCCGCGTATCTGACCATGTGAGAAAGTGCGACTGAAATCGGACTGCGACTGTTGCGCAGCGTAAGGCCCGCTGGATTGATGCCCTTGCTGCGACATTACGCTTTTGTTCCCAACTGCCAGTGAATTAAGTTGTTCAGTTAGGCTAGGCATACTGCTTTTATTCTGTTGTATGACACGTTAGACGTGTGCGCACTTCCGACTTAAATTTTTTTCAGACTGCCCGCCCGCCATCGGAGTATGATCTGACGCTGACTGAGAAGGTGACGTTTGACTTTTGGACATTTAAATTTTGGACATTTTTTGCGTGAACCCACATCATTCATGTTTCAAGCACGCACTGTAGACATGAATGTCATGCCAAAAATACCTGTGTGCAGTTGACAGGTTGAGTTACCTTCATTATTTGAAACACGCGGTTTTTAACAACCGTGTGTCATTCTCACGGTTAAATGTTTCCGACATTTTTGGCTTCAACCCAAATCTTTCATGTTTCAAGCACACACTGTAGACACCTTGCACGATTTCTTCCATACAGCAAAACAAATTGTGCAAATATTCGTGTATTTACATGAAAATATTACAGCGAAAATTTATTTGAAACGCACTGTAGTTAAACAGTGTGTCATTGTCAGTAGGATTCAAAGGGGATTGAGTTTTCGGGATCGGGATCGGGATTGGGATCGGGATGGGCATGGGAATCGGCATACGGATGGGGATCGGGATCAGGATGGGAATCACGTTCCTCACAGTAAACGTGATTTGCTTGAACCCGCTTCTTTCATGTTTCAAGCACACATTATATACACACATTCCACTATTTCTACAATACAAATGGAGATTCAAGCGAGTCGTGTGTAGGCCCACACTGCAAGCTTCCCATTATTTGGAACACACTGTGTTAAAAACAGTGTGTTATTTTCAATACGGTTCAAAGGGAATTTACTTATCGGGATGGGGATCGGGATGGGGATCGGGATGGGGATGGGGATGGGGATCGGGATGGGGATTGGGATCTGGATCGGGATGGGGATCGGGATGGGGATTGGGATCGGGATCGGCATACGAATAAGGATCGGGATAGGGACTTGAACCCACATCTATCATGTTTCAAGCAGTAACTATATACACACGTTGCACTATTTCTACTGTTTCAAAACTCTCTAGCGAACCTAGCGTTGCTATGGGTTGCTAGAACACCAATGCATCCTCTATTTGGAACACACTGTGTTTAAAAACAGTGTGTCATTGTCAGTACGGTTCAAAGTGGATTGACTTTTCGTGATCGGGATGGGGATTGGGATCGGGATGGGGATTGGGATCGGGATCGGCATACGAATGGGGATCGGGATAGGGACTTGAACCCGCATCTTTCATCTTTCAAGCACACACTATATACACACATTCCACAATTTCTACTGTGGAAAAAATAGCGAACCGAGATTCTGGATAGTCTAACGGAATTTACTTAGAAGGGATCGGGATGGGGATGGGGATCGGGAATGCCAAACCCCAGACTTTCACGGGATATGGGTTCTCACAGTAAACATGATTTGCTTGAACCCACACCTTTCATCTTTCAAGCAGTAACTATATAGACACATTCCACGATTTGTACCGTTCTAAAATCTGCCAGCGAGTCTTGCTGTATACATGAATTTGAAACACACTGTGTTTTAAAACACTGTGTAATTGTCACTACAAAACACTACTTTGAAATATCTCTCAGGCAAAGCTCAAGTACGAGCGACACGTGGCGCTGAAGAGCAAGGCGTCCAAAAGCAGAAGGAGCCTGCATGAAGAACGCGTGAAGAAAGAAAATGTGCGCGCCAAGGTGAAGTGGGACGACTGGGAGGTTAATTTAACCTGGGTACACACGCTGAACTGCAAACTGTGTGCTGGAAACATCATAAATCGGCTTTGAATGCATGTCAGTTCACCAAAATAATGTATATGTCAAACGCAATTACTGGGGCATAACTCATTCAAGTAAACTGCAATCCATTCCAACCACATTTATGAATGCCTACAAGCACAAAGTTTGCAGTTTACCATGTGCATGCGCAGATGTAGTAAACTTCTTTTTAAGTTCTCTTTACATGAAACAGTAAACTTAGCGTTGTAAACTGCAGAACGATGATGACGACTTCATCACGCCGCGGTACAGTCAGACCGCCAAGTCGCCACCGAGCGCAGTGGACGTGGAAATGGAAAGGCGGAGGAAGGAAAATGCCAGGAGACTGGAGGAGCAAATGAGGGTGCTGGCTGCACAGGTCGCTAAAGTGGTATGTTTAAATGACCGTTTTTGGCATTTTCAAAAGAAGAGTTTGCATTTACAGTAGCACTTTCTTGTATACAGCAAGTGCCAGTCATCCGCCGCAACAACAGCAATGTGCGCCGCTCTCGCGTGAATGCCACGAAGCAACTGAAACAGCTTCAGGATGGCCAAGTGGACGAGGACGATCCACAGAAGAACAAGGACTGGGTGGAGGACTTCACCCAGGAGGATGATGACCAAGAGGTAGCTTACGATTCGGACCCCTTCGGTTTGGATAGTTCCGGATCATGCATAATTGTGACTTTCCCATACATTTTCAGTTACGTGACAATCTCACATACCTCCCGTAACTCAGGAAATGAATCCGTTGGGGCTGCGCGGCCGCGGGCCCAACGACGGGTCGCAAATGCCATCCGATGACGATGAGCGGTCGCTGGCGGTGGCCCAGTCAAAGACTGAAAAGCGCCCGAGCAAGCTGAAAGTGGCCGGGAAAAAACCGAAAAAACCGGTGACAGTCACACACCGTCTGCAAGTAAATGTAAACTGTTGCTTGCCTTGCAATTCGTACAATATCATGATAAAACGGTTAGCCGGAAGGCTACCTGTATTTAACAGGATATTTACAAATGTGCATGGCTGGAAACAGTATACTGGACAGTTAAGACGGTGTGTGAGTGACCTCAGATCACCGGCGATGTGAGCCGCGTCGGCGTCGGAGGCCGGCCGAGCGTGCTGATTCCGGCCGAGAAATCGGAAGAATTCTGGGAGAAGTTCCACGAGCTGTTCCAGAAATACCCGCTGTTTGTTTCTGTTTGTATTTTTTTATCACACAAGTAAATGGACGTTGTGAACACGTACATTACTCACAGGTGCTGGAGGATGAAGGAGTGCACCAAGTACAACCTGCATCACCCGGAAAGGCAAACGAACGTTAGTTGCAGTTTACTGCTTACTTTCATTTGAGAGTTAAAGATTCCTTTCTGTAACCATTCTTTCATTTCTTTTTTCGGCGGTCCGATCACCCAGCGGTGAACAGGTCGTGGCACAACTTCACGAGGGAGAGCTACTTCGAGCCCCTGTACAACAACTACCCTGACAACAAGATGTGGTTGACCCGCGAGGTGGCGAACGAGTCTGCCGCAACAAACCAGGACGCTCTGGTGGCCCGCCGCGGCATGTTGCAGTCTATGTGGGACACGAAAAAGCGGCAGTTCAAGGTTAACCATGTTTTAGACTTCTCAGTTTACAGTTGACGACTACTGCTGTGTCAAATTTCTGTATGCCGTTTTACGGCAAGTGCGGGAAATGTATCTGTTTCCCTTTTCTGGCAAGTGCAAAACATTTCGCAGTATTTGTTTTTGTGCAAGTGCAAATAGCTTTCAGTTTCCGTTTTACAGCAAGTGAAAACAATCTTTTACTTTCAGTTTTAAGTAAGCAACTTTGTTCTACACCGTACACGTAACACTGTTTCACTGTCCTTTCAGAGAGCGTTGACCCAAGCGCGCATACTTTACGGCGGCCGTCTGAGCGGCGTGTCAAACGAGGACCTCGGGGCGCACTACTACAAGAAGATCATGGAGCTCAATTTCGCGACTCTGAAGCACATGGACTACTATGCAGATGAGTCCGGTGAGTTTACCCGGGCCATGTATATGTAAACTTCGCATTTGCATTACGCAAAAATGGTACAACTACTCAGTGTTTCCCGACATCGTGGAACGCCTGCGCAGTCAGGGCCGCACCGCTGAACAAAAAGCCGCCATTCCGAAAGTGAAGCCAGGAGAACTGCCCGAGGTTGATTCAGATAAGCCTTGCGTCAGTGAATTATCACAGTTTGGGGAACAGTACTAAACTTTTCAACACGTTTATTCAGATCAGCCGGCGCGAGCTGGGGCACTACGCGTGGAAAATCGAGTTGGACAAGGTGCAAAACGACTTGAAGGCAGACATCGTTTTTACCCTGGTGCACCAAATGCGGCAATCGGAGGCCCAGGCTATGCAACTGGCGGAAGAAATGATCTATGTGCCTCTGTGCATGTTTACCCCATGTGCATGTCAGTGGTATTCTACATGTTGACTTTCCACGAGGCTCCAGGGGATTGGGTAGACTCCTCTGGAGCAATTGATAGTTCTTAAAAATAAAACACATGGACTAGTGGTTTCAAAGGTGAAAATAGATAAAAAGGTATGGAAATTGTCCAATTTCAGTGAAAATTAGGGTCCACATGCACACCGGGTTTACATGCACAGAAGGCTTCAGTCATGTGAAAGTGGTGAAAGTAGTGAATATGTTTTAATGCACTTTCTTAATCATGTTTTCATACAGTGAATTTTTTTCGTAACTTTTCAATATTCCAAAATTATCACATTTCAAAGTTTAAACATTATGTACTTTTTTAATGTCATCCAGATACAATTGTCAAAATTCGCAATTATGAAATTGGTAAACAAGTTTTAAATTTTGCTCAAAAGTGTAACTCTTGTCAACACAAATATAGTCTTGTTTTTGTTTTTTTCTTAGTTTTTGTTACAGCGAGACGGAGAATGATTTCTTTTTTTACAGTTTTAGATTTAAACTGAAAATTAGCGAGTACAAAGTTTGCATTTTTTTTTTTGTCGCACTTCCTTGCATTTCTTTTTGTTGAACTTCCATACAAATCACGTGTCCATGTAATCTTTAATTTTTCTATCCGTAACAACATGATGAAATCACGCAATAAATCTGTTGAGTAGATTTCAATTTGTAAATTGAAGTAAAAAGTAAAAAAAACGAATTATCAACAGTCACGATAAAAAACAAAATATCAACAGTCACGATAAAGAACAAATGTTAGCAGACACACACAAACGTAATTGTCACGTCTAAATTGTCTACATTTCGCAAAAAAGATACGTTAGGGAATTTGAAAAGTCTAAAAAAATTAGTTTACTGCTCACCTGATAAGTCTCGGGGAATAAATCCTTCCTTATTTTTGGCTGTACGACGCGTCGCGAGTCGCATACGACGCGTCGCGCGACGAAAGCGACGCGTCGCATAATCGTCACTTCCAGTTTACCCAGCTGTGTCACATTCGTGTGTAATCGTGCGACGCGTCGCACTTTTGTGACTTGCCGAAACCACTAACCCCAGAAAGTGAAACACCAACGTAAACTAAAGGACACACGTCGATCAAAAATGTAAACCGACGCGCGACGCGTTGTGTTTCAGTTTACATTTTTGATCGACGTGCCGTGTTGGTAAACTAGCGTGTACAGCCACATTTTGTATTTTGACCCTCAGAGGGAGCTAATTGCTCCTCCCAAGGGAAGATAGCTAAAAGTGGGTTGTTGTTTTTTGGGTGGGGGAGGGCTTGCGGGATTCAATATATTTATAGGCTTTTTCAAGGTATGGAACGAAGAAAATAAGAAAAAAATCACAAATTATTGATTTTTAAGGTGAAAATATTTTAAAAAATGTGAAAATTGGCAATTTTGAGCAACAATATTTCTCAATCACAACAATGAAAGATACAACAAGGCACTAGTTCTGCAACTTGGCAGCAAGAAACTTAAGCAACATGATAGAAAACTTTCTATAGAATTGAACAAACACTCGAGTTTTTGTAAAATTTTACTAAAATTGTACAGAAATTTGAATTATTGTACAATTTTACTAAAATTTTACAAAAATTTGAAATTTTAGTAAAATTGTATTTTTATTTTATTAATTCTCCATTTTATTTTATTTTATTTTATTCTCCAATTTTCCATTTTATTTTTTTTATTTTTTTATTTTTTCTGAGATTTTGCCAACCCTGGTCGTGAATATGTCAGTATGTATAGTCGACAGACATATCATTCTACAAAATTGGAAAGTTATATTTTGTTCTTGTAGAGCGAACAAGAAAGGAATTTAGTAAAAAAGAAAATACCGTATTACCTCGAATTATCCCCCCCCCTTGAATTAACCCCCCCCCCTCGAAATACCCCCCCTAAATTTCGGCTGAGGAAATAATAAACCCCCCCTCGAAATACCCCCCCTAAAATTGGGTGTAACGTGAACGTACATGACAATACCGCAGTTTGTAATCTGTACTATGCAGAACAAACGTTAAAACTGATGATTAAGTGACGTTAGGGAACGGTTTTTGTGTATATACAGTAATATATGCCTATAAACACATATAAATCTATGTGATTGTTCGGTTTTTCTACGTCTGCGTATGGGGAATTTCCGAAAATTTTTGGCGAAATTATAGACCCCCCTTGAATAACCCCCCCCCCTCGAATTATCCCCCCCTCAAATTTTGCTGGCGAAATAATAAACCCCCTGAGGGTATTTTGTGGTAATACGGTATAACGATAGTAAGAAGGAAAATAAAAATGTGCTGTTCTTTACACACTCGTTTACTCCAATTTTTGGTCCCGATAGGTGCTGCACATTTTTGATTATATGTTTACCTACGTTTAATCTAATTCATATTTAGAAAAGTTACACGCTGTCGATTCATTTTGACGAAAACTTGTTACGTTCAAAAAATTTGAATTCAGAAAACGTTCCCGCTTTGTATTTATTCAGATCCAGACGACGCTTGGATGGCATCATGCCAAAAAACTCAACTACACTTTTTGGGGTTTGAATTGTGCGGGCACAATTGAATAGTTTCATTCCGTATATGCGTAAAAACGAGTCACCAAAACAGAGTTCTACGGGTTGGATACAGCGTGCATGATATGACATCATGCGACTCATTGTATAGTATCACTAGCAGGATTCTCTCCGACCTTCGGTTGGGTTTTGTGGTTCTCTACAATTAATACCATTGGAGGAAATATGATAGTTTAGTTAAGTTTGCCCACATGCTAGGCATGTGTTTTGAATTGCGGTATGTAATGTACCAACAATAACAAGACGAATACCAAAGATGCAATGTTTTGGAATGGATTTTTTGTAAACTTCTGTAAAATGGTTGGGCAGTGTGCATTTTGTGTGGTATAGGTTTTGTGATATGATAGTGTGGTTTTTGTAAGGTGTCAAACTTTGTTGTTATCTTAAATTGGTTACATTTGTGCTTTGCTGTTCTTTTTGTGTTTGTAAATCCTTGTGGTATTAATTGTAGAGAACCACAAAACCGTACTGAAGGTTGGAGGGAATCCTGCTATAGGTACCCACTACTCAGAGGCTTGCAAAAACTGACACCCCAGTGGGGACCCCCCTCCAAATGGCATCCCCCGGGGAACCCCCCAAAAGTGGCACCCCCTGGGAACTGCCCAAAAATGGAACCCCCTAGGGCCCCACAAATATGGCACCCCCTGAGGACCACCAAAAAATGGCACCCTTTAGGGATCCCCAAAAATAGCACCCCCTAGGGACCCCCCCAAAAATGGCACCCCCTGGGGACCCCCCCAAACATGGCACCCCTAGGAACTACCCCCTGGGAACCCACCCAAAGTTGGCTCCCCATGAGGACTCTCCAAAAATGGCACCCCCTGGGGACCCCCCCAAATGGCACCCCCTATGGACCCCCCCCCCCACAAAAAAAAATAGCACCCCCCTAAGCACCAACAAAAAACGGCACCCCTGGGGACCACCCAAAAAATGGCATCCAATGGGGACCCCCTTGAAATGGCACCCCCATATGTGCCTCCAAAAAATGGCACCCCCTGGAGACCCCCGAAAAATGGCACCCCATGCGGACCCCCTCTTAATCCTGTAAACACAGCCCCTAGTTTGGAAACTCATGTAAACTCAGTCCCTAATTTGGAAACTCCCATAGACTCAGCCCCTAATTTGGAAACTCCCATAAACTCAGTCCCTAATTTGGAAACTCCTGTAAACTCATTTTCAGGTTTATGGTAATGTAGTGTCAAAATGGAATGAATATTTGAAATAATCGCTAGCATCAATCCACAAATGCATCAATTCACAATTTTCAATTTTTTAGCCCCAGGGGTTAGACTTAAAGGGTATGGTAATGTAGAGTAGAAATGGAGTGCACATCTCAAATCACTGCAATAAAAAACCCACAAATGCATCATTTCACAAATTGAAAGTTTTTGGGCCCAGGGGTTCATTATCAGGGTTTTAGTAATGTGGTGTAAAAATAGAGTGTATGTTTGAAATCGCTACAATCAGAAACCCACAAACACATCATTTTATGATTTGAAAATTTTTAGCCCTGGGGGTTCATTTTCAGGGTTATGGTAATGTAGTGTCAAAATGAAGTGCATATTTCAAATCAAGGCAATCAAAAAGCCAGAAATGCATCATTTCACAATTTCTAATTTATTTTCAATTTTCAATTTAAGGCTTACAGTAATGTAGAGTTGAAATTGAGTTATTTCAAATCAGTGCAACTAGAAACCTGCCAAATGCATCATTTCACAATTTGAAATTTTTGGGTCTAGGGGTTCAATTTCTGGGTTTTAGTAATTTAGTGTCAAAATGGAGTGCATATTTGAAGTTGCTACAATCAGAAACCCACAAATGCATCATTTTATGATTTGAAAGTTTTCGGCCCAGGGGGTTCATTTTTAGGGTTATGGTAATGTAGTGTCAAAATGAAATGCATTTTTCAAATGAGTGCAATCAGAAACCCGAAAATGAATGATTTCACAAATTGAAAGTTTTTGGCTCCAGAGGTTCATTTTCAGGGTTATGGTTATGTAGTTTTCAGGGTTATGTAGTGTCAAAATGGAGTGCATATTTCAAATCAGTGTAATTAGAAACCCACATTGAATCATTTCACAATTTCTAATTTTTGAAGCCCTGGGCATATTTGAAATTGTTACACTCAGAAACCCACAAATCCATCATTTTATGATTTGAAAGTTTTTGGCCCAGGGGGTTCATTTTTAGGGTTATGGGTATGTAGTGTCAAAATGAAGTGCATATTTTAAATTGGTGCTATCAGAAACCTGAAAATGCATCATTTCTCAAATTGAAAGTATTTGGCCCCATGGGTTCATTTTTAGGGTTATGGTAATGTAGTGTCAAAATGGAGTGCATATATCAAATCAGTGCAATCAGAAACCCAAGAATGAATGATTTCACAAATTGAAAGTTTTTGGTTCCAGAGGTTAATTTTCAGGGTTATGGTTATGTAGTTTTCAGGGTTATGTAGTGTCAAAATGGAGTGCATTATATATCAAATCAGTGCAATTAGAAACCCACAATGCATCATTTCACAATTTGAAAGTTTTGGCTCCAGGGATTCAATTTCAGGGTTATGGTAATGTACTGTCAGAATGGAGTGCATATTTCAAATCATTGTAATCAGTAACCCACAAATGCATCATATCACAATTTATATTTTTTAGCCCCAGAGGCCTCACTGAAGGATTATGGTAATGTTATTGTTAACTCCCATAAACTCAGCCCCTAATTTGGCAAACACCCATCAACTCAACTCCCATAAACTCAGCCTCTAATTTGTAAACTTGTGTCAATAGCCCCTTATTTTTAAACTTCTGTCAACTCAACCCTAATTTATAAACACCCATCAACTCAACCCTGAATTGTAAACTCAGCCCCTAAAAACTCAAGTCCACCCCCTATACATGTGCAATTGCATTCTTGGGAAGCAACTTTGCCATCTACTAACCCTGTTTGTCAAGATTGTAACGTGTTTGTAGAGGGCATTTTGTACTAATAAATAGTGACTGCATTGTGTGCAAAAACACACACGAATCGGGCAAAAAATGAGGCTGTGATTGTGCCCCTATCTTTTGCATTAGGCATCCTTTGCACGCAGTTCTCTCAAAAATATATATGTTCTAATGTCTGCCGACTATAAATGCTTGATTTTTTATGTCTCAGTATGTGGATGGCCGGTCCTGGCCGATATAGATGGAATATTAAAAATTGAATCTGCGCATGTCTATAATTTGGCCCAAATGCAAGGGCGGCAGTTGATAACTGAGGTGAGGGTGCGCGGAGGGGGTTCCTTCATGCACCGCATGGGGGACCCGCTTGCAGCCACCGATGCTGCTGTGGGAGTCTGCCAGATACTTTTTTTTCTTCAATTTCCATCTGATGATAATAGATCGAACATAAGCACAGCTGTGTGTTCTACATGCATGCTCCCCACTGGGGCCCATGTAGGCACCCCCTGCACGCACCCCTACCTCAGTAACAACCGCCCCCTTGCATTTGGGCCAAATTATCGACATCTATCTATTATATATCAGTGGGGACTGTATGTGAGTGTGTAGTGAGGGGTATACTAAGGAAGCTCCATGATGAGGCTTCAAGGTATAACGAGCGCAACCCCACAAATATTTGGTCTACCTATATATTTATCTGAATAAAGATGTTTTTTTCTCTGAATTTTGCCTTCTGTGACATATGCTGTGTACTGTGTGGGAAAAAATGGTTTTGTGATTTGATAGGAAAACCTAATTTATTCTAAGGAATCTAGCCACAGTCAATTACCCACCCCCATTGTTTATTGTGCATATGCTCCGTATTAGCGATGGAAAAGCGCCAGAAAAAAGGGCGCCAGGCGCCAATGGCGCCATGGCGCCATTCGGAAACTGGGCGCCAAGCGCCAAGGGCGCCACAGAAAAAGAGCGCCAGGCGCCAAGGGCGCCATGGCGCCATTCGGAAAGTGGGCGCCAGGCGCCAAGCGCCAATGGCGCCATGGCGCCATTTGAAAATTAGGGCGCCAGGATAAATAAGTGTGTATGATACCCTGCGTGTGCTAAAAATGGTTCTCCAACACTATATTTCACACAATCACTTCTTTAATTATGTTCTCTAGCATGTAATCAACAAAAACGAAACTAGCAACAAAAATTTTGCATAAAATCATATTTACTCACACGTGAATTTTAATTCAAACACAATGAAAATTGTCGCAAAGCATTCACCTCAAATAGATTTTTTGCAATGGATGTTTTTTGAAGTGGATAAAAACGGAATAATAACGATTTGAATCCGTTGATTGACAAGTTTGTAGGTTGCACGGCCCATCATTCCAGCCGAAGTGTCTGGAAAACCATTGGATGAACGATTTCAATCCACTGGCACCACGTGTATTTTTCCAGCGAATTTCGATTATCCACGGACGCGCTTTTTTATCGTTTTCGCAGCGCTCACCTTGAAATCCTGCTGGCGCCATTTTGGCGCCCTTTTAAAGCAGGGCGCCAGGCGCCAAGGGCGCCACGGAAAAAGGGCGCCAAGCGCCAAGGGCGCCATGGCGCCTTTCAGAAAGTGGGCGCCAGGCGCCAAGGGCGCCACAGAAAAAGGGCGCCAAGCGCCAATGGCGCCATGGCGCGGCGCCCTTTGGCGCACTCAAAAGGCGCCAGCGCCATGGCGCCATTCCATCACTACTCCGTATACAGGTATGCTCTTGTGATTTGGACTGCAATATTTTTCCAATTTGATGTTGTGTTGACAATGGAAAACATTTGTGTCATTTGCAAACTTTTTTCTGTTGTCCATATATATTGCTTAAAATGAAATAATGATGATAATGATGTCGAAAGTGATGTGCACAAACACCTGTACAATCAAACTGTTTATTCAACAAACTAGTGATGGAAAGGCGCGAGAAGAAAGGGCGCCAGGCGCCAATGGCGCAATGGCGCCATTCCGAAACCGGGCGCCAAGCGCCAAGGGCGCCATGGGAAAAAGGGCGCCACGCGCAATGGGCATCATGGCCCCATTCGGAAAGTGGGCGCCAGGCGCCACGGTAAGAAGCGCCAATGGCGTCATGGCGCGGCGCCTTTTGGCGCCCTCAAATGGCGCCAGCGCCATGGCGCTATTCTATCACTACAACAAACTTATTAAAATGAATTAGGTATGCACATGTTGTCAAAAGTATTGGGCGTTAAAGCTATGTTTCTCAAGTAATAAAATAATCTGGTAATTGGCAATGATGAAGTCAGTATACTTAAGGTAGTGTGACGACATGGAGAGCTTCATTTCACACTGAAAATGCACGCTCATTGAAGAACTGGAGAAAGTTGAACAATGGGACCTTTGCATTGCTAACGTCACTTGCCTGCGATTCCTTTCATTGTTCCATATGAACAAAGTTCCATTGTTTTAACAATGTCCTTGATTGTGTTCTTGATTGTTAAAATGGCGCTGGCATCATTTGAAGGCGCCAGTGGGCGCCGCTTCATGGCGCCATTGGCGCCTGGCGCCCTTTTTCCCGTGGCGCTCTTGGCGCCTGGCGCTCACTCTCCGAAAGGTGCCATGGCGCCCTGCCATAGAAGGGCACCAAAATGGTTTTAAGGTGAGTGCCTCGTGAATGAGAATAAATAGTAAAGCGCGTCAGTGAATAATGGAAATTCACCAGAAAGATGGACAAAGTAGTGACAGTGGATGGAAGTTTCCATCCAACGGTCAACGATGGGTGAGTTCTCAAAATAAAAACACTTTCTGTATTTTGAGTTTAAAAAAATTAATATCTGTGTTTTGAGTTTTTTCAGGAAAAAAACTTGAGTTTCTGTGTTTTATTTCTGTGTTTTTGTTAAAACTTGAGTTTTTTGGTAAAAACTCAAATTTCTTGATAAAAACTCAAGTTTTTTTGGTAAAAATTCGAGTTGTTTTACAAAAAGTTGCATTTGACAGCATTTTACTTTTAAACAGTGGTTTTCTTATGAAATATTGGTTTTGCATACATTTTGTCGCGTATTGGAAAATTTTCATTAGTCCACTCACAGCAAACAATGGATCCATGAAGCGTGTGGAAGCGGCATGTATGCGCGTGAAGCGGCGCGTTTCCACCCACACGCTTGCACACACTTCCACCAACATCACGAAGATCTAGGTGAAGTGTCTTCCACATGCTTCACCTAGCTTCACGGCGCGCTTCACGCGCATCCAAAATGTGGATCACACTTAACGGCGCTGGCGTTTCCACACACTTCCGATACGGATACATGTGTGTGGGAGCGCCATATATATAAGGAAGCGTAAAGTGCCTTCACGCAGATTTTTGGTATGTGTGTGGAACCGCCAGCATGCTTGGTGAAGTGTTGGGAATTGTCGGCGTAACACGACGCTTCACCGCGCATCCACACCCATTTTTTGCTGGTACTGGAGGTTGTTCCAAATGGGTGACCAATACCTTTGACTGCTTGGGAGGTGAGGAGCCCTCAGCTCAATTGTGTGAGCTAGCAGACCCTGGTGGAGAGTGATGTTAAAGGTAGTGATGGAAAAAGCGCCAGACTTTTGGCGCCAAGCGCCAAAAGCGCCATGGCGCTTTTCTGACCCCAGCGCCAAGCGCCAATGGCGCCAGAGCAAAATGGCGCCAAGCGCCAAAAGCGCCATGGCGCTTTTCTGAACCTCAGCGCCAAGCGCCAATGGCGCCAGAGATGGATGGCGCCAAGCGCCAATAGCGCCAGCGCCAAAAAAATTTTTCGGCAATGGGTTGTAGAATAATGGGTGCATAACGTGACATGTCATAGTAGTCGATTTAACATTTGCCATTGTCATTGGGGAGCTTCCAATGGGAAGTGAGGTTCCACACACAGCTAAAACAAAGGTTCCTCACACAGCCAAAAGGTGGAGTTATTTAAGAGACGTTTATTTGTTTCTTATTCGGCTAAAAGTTTTGAGAATTTATGGTATTTGTCTTTACTTTTTCTGCTGATGTATGCTTTAGACAGAGCAATTTATTCCATTCATAGTTGCTCAAATGTATTTACATTTACTCGAAAAATACCGCTAAAAAAATATAAAAATATTTACAGCTTTCCTAAATACCGTATTAGCTGGAATAAGTCCCCTGAGGAATTATTTTGTTTGACTTTTTGAGGGGGAACTATTCATGAATGGGAATTATTCCCAGATGGTTACAAAATATAAAACACAATTTTCATCAACTATCAACATTACCATCAACTTTTACTTATCAACGTTTGTCAAGGTCTAAAATGAATCTCGCGGTGTATAATCCACCCACATTTCTAAGCAAAAAACTAAAAAAAATTGTTTCACACACCGCAAATCCTCGAATAAGACCCCCCTCGAATAACTCCCCCCTTGAATAAGTCCCCCCTGCTGGCGCGGTGAGGAAAAAATAACTCCCCTCTTGAATAGGATACAACGCAAAACTATAAAAGAATAGTAGCCTATGACAGCGACAGCAGATACGTAATGTGTATGCAGTGTATACACATTGTTATGTTGTTATTGGACGGTGAAATACCTGAATTAAACGAGTTTACATAATGCATCCATACAATGAATTAAGTCCACGTTTCCTGAGGAAAAATTAACTCCCCCCCTCGAATAACTCCCCCCCCTTGAATAACTTCCCCCTCCAAAACGTCTGACAAAAAATAACTCCCCTGGGGTCTTATTCGAGGATTTAGTGTACCTATATACCATATTTAGATATGAGGTAAAATGTCCAAAAATTAGTAAAAAGTAAAAACAGTTTATCACATTTGCTTTTATTATATGTATAGAAAGGTATGCCCTAATATTGCCTGATCAATATTTTGTAAATATTTATGTTCCCTAACACCCTTATATTTATGATTCAATATGTTTTTCAGTTCTCCACAAACTTAGGTAATCAACTGTGTGTCGTTTATACCATATTACTACACTTTTTATGATCACGGTTGGCGCTTTTTTGGCGCCATTTAAAATGCTGGCGCCAGGCGCCAATAGCGCCACAAGAAAATGGCGCCAAGCGCCAAAAGCGCCATGGCGCTTTCTGAGATCCCGGCGCCAAGCGCCAATGGCGCCAGAGGATTTTAGCGCCAAGCGCCAGAAGCGCCATGGCGCTTTTTGCTTTGGCGCTAGCGCCAGGCGCCAGCGCCATGGCGCTTTTCCATCACTAGTTAAAGGCACCGGAAAAAATGGCACCGCACCGCACCGGCACCTTTGCCAACGCATGAAAACGTCACCTGGCACCCTGGGGCACCGGCCAGAAAATGAACCTTTTTGAAAGTACTCGAGTACAGAAAACATATTTCAGATAGCTTTTGTTATAGGCTTTTGCAAAGGGGTAGATGGTGGGAAAGGGAGAAAAAGTGAAAAAAGGGAGAAAAAATTCAAAAAATAGCTTAGAATGGCAAAAAACAACAACAAATGAACTAGTGAATTTGGAGGTTAAAATTGTCAAAAAGCGCGAAAATTAGTGATTTTGAGTGAAAATTGGGGCAAAATTCTTCAAAAATACTCATTTCTACACGTTATGCGCAAAAAAGTATTTTACTCATGTTTACTCATGAGTAAAAGCTAAAAAAAATTTCTTTACATTTTCAGTACTCAGGGTGTGGGTGAAAAATAAATACTTTATGCTTATGTATACTTTGAAAAAAGTTCAGTACTTTTAACAACTCCGCTGATATCTTCTTATTCACTGAGCATGCAGCCACTTAGGAACTGAAAAACAAAACACAGACACAGTTTGTGCACAATAGTCACTTTGCATCACTAATGGCATCGTGCCCGCAAAGTTTCCATTGTTTGAAAGCTCAAAGACATATTTTGTTTACATCAACAAGTAGAAATGTTATGGTAATATTAGGCAGTTGTGATAATTGGAATTTACCATATTTACTGTTACAGAAGTAGAAGTGTTGCTTCAATATGGTCATATATAGACTGTTGATGGTTTGGCTTTTCATTTCAATGTACACAAATTTTGGTGAGTATCTAATTTAAAAAAGGTTTTAAAAACTGTTGAAAATGGTCAACTCTGTTTTTTCACTCATGTAGTCATGTTATTGGGAGCGTGTTAAAATCAGGCATTGCGTATGTGCAGCCAGTTGCTTTCCTGCATGTTGTGCATCTTTTGAGTTGGGAAGAGACTGTCCTTCTGCTGTCTTGGATCCAGCATAGCACTAGTGATGGAATGGCGCCATGGCGCTGGCGCCATTTGAGGGGACCAAAGGGCGCCGCGCCATGGCGCCATTGGCGCTTGGCGCCCTTTTTCTTTGGCGCCCTTGGCGCCTGGCGCCCACATTCTGAAAGGCGCCATGGCGCCCTTGGCGCTTGGCGCCCTTTTTCCGTGGCGCCCTTGGCGCCTGGCGCCCTGCTTTAGAAGGGCGCCAAAGAGGCGCCAGCAGGGTTTCACGGTGAGTGCTGTGTAAACGAAAAGAAATGAAAAACGCATCCGTGGATGATCAAAATTTGCCAGAAAAATGACGGAGTGGTGTGAGTGGGTGGAAATCTTTCATCCAACCGTTCATCAGGGGCCAGTTCCGCAAGTAGACAAGTTAAGAGTTAAAAGTTAAGAGTTGAGTTAAAGGTTAAAAGTTGAGTCAAAAGTTGAGTTAAAAGTTAAGAGTTGAGTTAAAGGTTAAAAGTTGAGTCAAAAGTTGAGTTAAAAGTTAAGAGTTGAGTTAAAGGTTAAAAGTTGAGTCAAAAGTTGAGTTAAAAGTTAAGAGTTGAGTTAAAGGTTAAAAGTTGAGTCAAAAGTTGAGTTAAATGTTAAGAGTTGAGTTAAAGGTTAAAAGATGAGTTAAAAGTTGATTTAAAAGACAAATGGGTCAATCGTTGCATAAGCGCGATACGCTGATCTTCAATCATATTTTGTCCCCGCACGGCTATTCGAAACAACGTTCGGCGATTTTTTCTTTTTTTAGCGATAATTTTTTTGGATACGTTATTTTCAAATGACGTGCATACAACATTGGCACCATGCCAGCGAACAGCCGTATCGATACCAATTTCATATTTTTATTTTTTTATATTTTTTTACCATCATTTTCCACTTGTCTCTTAACTCTCAACTCTTAACTCAACTCTTTGTTATGCCGCCGTACAGCGCCATTTATTTTAAGTATTTTTACATTTGTTTCTTACTGTAGGTTTGAAATACCAGTTTTCATGCCCCCCTTGCCTATGTTTCACACGCGCCGCGTAGTATTGCGACATTGCGTGTGACGTAAATAAGTGCCTGCGCACAAGGGCATCTCTTATTGTTGTGTGTGTTTTTTAGGCATTTACGTGTGCCCCCATTTTCTTTCCATCGCCAGCCGACCTTTTTCCATCGGCTGGCAGTCAATGTTTTCCTTTTTGACTCGCTGAGTATTTTCCTAAAATTCTACCTATTTTATTTTCGCCCCCAATTTTTGTATTTAAAACGGTCATCGCTAAATAAAGCGCCCGTATATGAAATTGGCCTTGGCATTCCCCCTATAAAAAAAACGAACTAAATTAAAATATTTATGACCGCAAATTCGCGGTCATAACATGGTGACTGTACTGGGAGCGATTCATTTCGCTCCCAATTTTCGAACCCGGGTCTTCTGATGGTGCCCGGCTGCGCGGCAACTTTTGGCCGCTGCTCGACGCCGCGTCAAGTCGGCGAGAGCATTTCCGACCACGTTTATTAGCCACTGGGGCTGCGCGGTCAACTCGTTCCGCCGTGCCGCATCGAGTCGCAATTGGAATTGCGTCGCTGCAACTTCGATCAAGCCACTGGGGCTGATCGAAATTTCGAAATTTGTTTACCGCAAAACAGCCGCTGGGGCTGTGCGGTCACGCCGCCGTTGCAGTTCGGCGTTGCGGGTCGCTACTTGCCGCTTATCAGCCATTGGGGCTGCGCGGCAACGTGACTTGGTTCGATCAGCCATTGGGGCTGATCAAAAATCGATTGGCAAGGCACTGGGCCTGCCATTTTGACGCAGCCGAGCTGGTCGGCTGCAACATTTCGTTGGTGTCACATTATTTTGTGGCACCGATTTTCTGCCCACGCTGCACATTGGGCGCCGCTGCAATTTCGTGCAGCGTCGACACTCCCGCACGGCATTCGGGCGTGTCTGGGCTGTCGGCACCGCCACTTGGTGAATCACTGCGCCGCTTTTGCAGCGACGCAGTGCCAAACAAAGGGGCGCTCTATCGCCCTGCTGCCCGGCGGCGCGCGGACACTACCGCGCTGTTTCTGCACTGGTGCAGCTGACGCTGCACGTGCAGTACTTTTGGCGCTGCAGTGGCCAATCGTGCCGCATCTGCCGCGACACGTTTTTGCACTTGGGAAACATCTTGCCAAGTGCAATTGGTGCGACATTGGCCTACCGCCACCGCACCATCTACTCAGTGCCTATCTGCACTGAGTCCCTCCTGTGCCAATTTTTGCACTGAAATTGTGCAGGCACAGTTAGAGGAAATTGGCACTACATTGTCCTGGTGCCATTCTGCTGCATTCAGCCACTCCAGCACTATCTTTTGCAAATTTTGTGTGTGCTGATTTAGTGGCTCTGCAGTCGTGAAAATGTCGCAATACAAGCGCCCCGAGTTGGAGCCGATCGTCGAAGCGTGGATCGATCGTGGCCAGCGGCAAAAGCTAATGCAGTTGCTGACCACACTCCTGCAATATCGTGATGACAATAACGACGAATGGCCCACAATTAGCGATCCACCGCGTTTGAGCAATGTGGCGTTGGTGCGCCAAGTATGGCGCTGCATGGATCTATATTTCACTGATCCCGATGATTCGCTGGAGTTGGTGCTGGACCCCGATGACGTGGCGCCCGCTGCGGGTGATAATAACGGCATTGTGCCGCCTTCCGCCCCTGCGGCCCAGCCACCTGTGGTGGCACTTCCATGCCTGGTGGCACTGTGGTCCCATGCCTGTCATGGCTGATCTTTTGGCAGCTATCCAGCAGCTTGGGGCGCAAGTCACTCAACTATCGGCTGTGCAAGCGACACAGGCACCCATTGTGCCACCTAATCCAAGTGCGAGCCCAAACTTGGGGCCTGCATCGGGTGTGCCAAATCAAGCTTCATCGAGCACCCCGTCAATGTCATCCACCAACCTGCCGGTGGATTTGACTGAAAGTAGATTGCAGGCAATTTCGTCTGCTCCGGGTGGCCTGATTGGCAAAATTGCCGCCTACGTTGACCAATATGTCATGGTTCTGGCCGATGGCTTTCCGTCGCTCGTGGATGCGCTGGCACAAATTTCCTCCAGTGATCGCATGAGTGGCGGCCATGTAGCCACTGTCGCTAGCAAGCAGACACCATTCAACGGGGATTCGAGCGCGCCGTCGGGGCCCTTTAAATTTTGGCTTCACAATGTGGCGCTACAGGCTCTGAACGTTCCCCCGCCATATCAACATTTGTTCTGGACCAATGTTTTCCAGCAATGCTTGAAGGGAAGCGCACAGGCGCACTATATTTCTATTCGCCTGGATAAGCGCAATACCGTGCTTTATGTTCTCGACAAATTGGCTCGTGTTTTTCGAGTGGACCGCAAGGCGCATTCCGTCGCTGAGTGGTATCGAATTTCGGCTAAACCTACTGATTCTGTGGCCACCCTGTACAGCAGATTGTGCAGCACATTCCACTATATTAGTGAGCAGATTGATGACTCACAGCGCGAGAAAATGATTGGCGATAAATTGTTCCTTGAGATTGGAGGAATGCTGCCAATGTCTCTTTGGTATCCGTGGCGCAAGAAATGGCAAGATGGTCAGATCGAACTGGCGGATGTCGTTGGATGCCTCGACATCACGCGCGAGGAAAATCTGCATTATCGGGCTGAACAAAATGAGCAGCGTAATGCTAATCGTGCACTGAATCCGTCGAACGGTGGAAATGCTGGATGGACCAATGCTCCACCAGCTGTGGCTGCATCCAGAAATGCCTCGGGCCAATCTGGTGGTCGAAACAATGGCTGGGATCGGCAGTCTAAATTTGACCCAACTACACATCAGGGTCCATGGTGCACCTACTTTATGCATCATGCCCCCATGCCGCATGAGCCAGCAAAATGTTATTTGAATCCCGATTCTCCTGCCTATCGACTGGATCGGGCGGAACGGGCCCGAGACTTCCTGCAAAAGGCCGGCAAGACTGAGCACGATGCTCAGGAAAAAATGCGCATTGAGTGTGACAAACTCAACCTGAAAATCAATGAGCACATCTATAGTGCTCCCAAACCTGACAGTGAACCTGCTAATAATCCAACTACTAAATTGACTAAAAATGTTTCTAATCCGCCATCCGATTCTGAGCCCGAGCCCAATGATTTTGAAACGTGGTTCCCTAGCGGCTATGCAGCTCACAAGCAGATGGGTTGCCCCATGAGCCCAGCAAGCGTGCGACACCCCCATTGTGATCGTCCGCTGGCTCAAGTGGATTTCATGGGCTGCATGCTCACAGGCACACTTGATAGTGGCTGTGAGGAGGGGATCATCATCGAGGAGCACCTGCTCGAGGATGTTTGGAAACGCGCACAGTGCAATGCCAGCATGGAGAAGGCAAAGTACCGGTCATACCCTGATTCAAGCTTGGGGACTGCTGGCAAGCCTATTCCGGGGCATCACCTGGCGCTCTACAAAATGCATTTGCTGCATACCACACCCGGTGGACAACAGCAATCGGCAGACATCTGGGCTGTGGTTAAACGAAAACTGCACTTCCCGCGCACATCAAGCCCACTATTGTTTGGCCATGAGGCACTCTATGGCACTCTAAAAATGAATCGCACAGCTATTTCTGAGCTCCAGCGACTCGAAGCCAATTTCACGCCCAGGGCCATGGGTGAATCGATTTGCGCCTGCCGGTCTCCGACTAAGGGGGAAATGCTAACACAATTGGTGGTCACTAAACTGTCACATCGTGAATTGGCGCCAATTACTGGCATTCGAAAATCGCACTCGTCGAAGCCCGCTACACTGCCACACGCCAAGGGCAGCAAGGTCTATGGCAGGCCCCCACGCAAAAAGTCTGCAACCAAATGTTTTCTCAATTCTGCCAAACGCATTTCACCACATGCCGAGTTCATGTTGGTGAACCCTGGAAAATCCGATGGTCAACTGGTGACCAACCCTCGGGGCGAGCCCTGCATGCGCCGCAAGCACAAGGCAAGGCTTAGCTCCAGCACCCAGTGGAATCCAGGCTAAAGAGTGTCGCAATGATTGTAGGGTGTGCATGTGTCCAAAATGAACTTTCTAAATTGTTTTTTTTTTCTCAACAACTATATCTCAATCTGATCCATTTGTGATTCTGGATATGTTTTTTTGTTACTGGTCATATTACATTTGGGTAACTCAAATATTCCACTGAATTTTATGTTGTTGAAATTTTTGTAGCTTTTATGTAAGCTTTTATCTGACTTCCAGTTCCACTAGTTTTTTTCCAGTTGTAGGTAGTGTAACTGTTGTCATGGGAGGGGCTGTTATGCCGCCGTACAGCGCCATTTATTTTAAGTATTTTTACATTTGTTTCTTACTGTAGGTTTGAAATACCAGTTTTCATGCCCCCCTTGCCTATGTTTCACACGCGCCGCGTAGTATTGCGACATTGCGTGTGACGTAAATAAGTGCCCGCGCACAAGGGCATCTCTTATTGTTGTGTGTGTTTTTTAGGCATTTACGTGTGCCCCCATTTTCTTTCCATCGCCAGCCGACCTTTTTCCATCGGCTGGCAGTCAATGTTTTCCTTTTTGACTCGCTGAGTATTTTCCTAAAATTCTACCTATTTTATTTTCGCCCCCAATTTTTGTATTTAAAACGGTCATCGCTAAATAAAGCGCCCGTATATGAAATTGGCCTTGGCATTCCCCCTATAAAAAAAACGAACTAAATTAAAATATTTATGACCGCAAATTCGCGGTCATAACATCTTCACTCAACTTTTAACTCTTAACTCAACTTTTAACCTTTAACTCAACTCTTAACCTTTAACTCAACCTTTAACTCAACTCTTAACATTTAACTCAACTTTTAACTTTTCTCTTAAATTTTAACTTTTCTCTTAAACTTTAACTTTTCTCTTTAACTTTAACTTTACTCTTAACTCGCCATTTGTCTTTTTACTCAACTCTTAACTTTTAACTCTTAACTTGTCCACTTGCGGAACCGGCACCTGATCTGTCTGACGGATCAGAAGACAATAATGATGGACCGTCTAAGTCGCAAAATCATAAATAAACGGATTTAAATCATTGCAATTAGGAAACATTGTTTGGAAAGGTCTATTTGTAATGAATGGATTGTTGTCAAATGACAATTTCCATTGCGTTTGAATTCGTCATATCGATTTTTTTTCAAACTAATTTTGTTGCTAGCCTTGTTTTTGTTCATTACATCCTGGAGAACGCGAATAAGGAAGTGAATGCGCGTACAATGGTGCTGTAGAAACGTTTTTAGCACACGCATGGTGTTGTAGGCACTTTTTTATCCTGGCGCCCTTTCGCCCTAATTTCCAAATGGCGCCATGGCGCCTTTGGCGCTTGGCGCCCTCTTTCCGTGGCGCCCCTGGCGCCTGGCGCCCACTTTCTGAATGGCGCCATGGCGCCCTTGGCGCCTGGCGCCCTTTTTCTGCGTCCTTGGCGCTTGGCGCCAATTTCCGCATGGCTCCATGGCGCCCTTGGCGCCTGGCGCCGTTTTTTCTGGCGCTTTTCCATCACTACATAGCACCCTTGTTTCGGCGAGCGTATGCAACTTGCCCTCATGTTCTGTGTATTTGTGATAATGGTCAATTACTAATGTTGTTTAATAGGTGTGTTTTGGCAGATAGTACAGTGTCACTGGAGTTATGTTATTGTCTTTGGGTTGCCTTGTTGTTTTCAGCAAAATTTCCCAGTTTTCATCTCATACTAACTCTTCGTGACTGTGTTTTTTCACTTGTTGTATGAGTTTGTTGCTATGTTCCTGTTGTGCCACGCGGACCACATATTGCCAGGGTTACTTACCCTATCCCCCCATGGACATCTTCCCCCCTGGGTTGATATAGCCCTCGAGGACTACTTCCGCCCGAGGACTACGTCACCCTGACTTTTATAACGTGGGCGGAAGTAGTCCTCCATACAAGATAGTATTAAATAGTACATTTAAAAGTCCCCCGCCCAGTCTAATTACTCTATTGGGGCGTCTGTTTGGCCACGGGAATGTGTGCTATGTGATTTTTTCTTTTATCTAATGTGATGCAAGCACAACACTTGCATCAGTTTAAAATTATTTATTGACGCGTGGCGCTCCACAGTTATGCACGCGTCTGTTAGGCCCATTGGCATCGATTATCGATTGTGTGAGTGCATGAAGAAAAATGCATGCAACTTCAAAACTCAATTTCTCGGCCATTTCTCAGCCGATTTTCACCACTGAACACTTAAAATGATCAGAATCACATGGAGATTTCATTTTTAACGGTGTTGCATGTGTTGCACTATGGCAATCATAACAGACAAAACGCCAATGGACCACAGACAAAACATTAATGCAACACGGACAAAACATCAATGCAACACAGACAAAACACCAATGGATCACAGACAAAATGCTTTGGCATTTAGTGGTGTTGCATTGGTGTTTTGTCTGTGTTGCATTGATGTTTTGTGTGTGTTGCATTAATGTTTTGTCTGTGGTCCATTGGCGTTTTGTCTGTCATGATCACCATAATGCAACACATGCAACACCGTTAAAAATGAATGCTAATTCCTTTCCCTTGAAGTTCTATTTGCATTTCAATGTGGTGTTTTTCTGTGCACTGAAACTGTGCTATAACCACAAATTGAATTTATCATTCATTTTCACAACATAATTAATATCTAATTTGACATTCTTCTTTATTTTGGTATCATTTACCAAATTTCATTAAAATTATACTTGAATATTCATGTGTCAATGTCATCGTTTAGTCATACCGCAAAACACATAAACATATGAGCCTATTCCACACTATCTTCAGATGAAACAGTAGATCTCCATATAAAAAAACTGACGCTCACATCGAACGCGGCAGAACAGATGCCCCTGTGTCGCGGGCAACGGGTCAAATGTAAAGCAAGGCCGCGTGCAGCGGGTCACTCTAAGTATCAATTACGTGTCAATTACGCGTCAATTACGCATATAAATTTAATGGGTTGATATAGTCCTCATAACTCAAGGACTGTTGGGCGATATAGTCCTCGAGGACTATATCATCCCCTGGGGGAAGATGTCCATGGGGGGATAAATACCTGTAATCATATTGCCATGCTTTCCTGTCTTTCCTCATCTTTGATCAGTTGTGACCAACGATGGGTAAGTTCTCCAAAAAAAACACTTTCTGTGTTTTGAGTTTTACAAAAATACCTGTGTTTTGAGTTTTTTTCTCAAAAAAACTTGAGTAAATCTGTTTTTATTTCTGTTTTTTTTTTGTTGTAAAAACTCGAGTTTTTTTAGTTTTTTTTCTAAAAAAACTCAGGGTTTTTTCCAAAAAATTCGAGTTTTCCCCCCAAAAATTTCGATTTACAGCATTTTGATCTGGAAACAGTGGTTTTCTTATAAAATATTGGTTTTACACATGTTTTAACCTCACATAACATTTGTGTATTCATTCAAGTGTCAAAAAAGTCCATAAAAATTTCCACAATGAGGACATCAACATCACAACACCAGCAACAAAATGCCCAGAAACGACAATTTACGCAGTACTCCAAAATTCTTCAATGGATGTGCACTGTATGGAAGACTACGGAATTGATTTGAACTAGAAGTACCATTTACCTCGAAATACCCCAATGGGGGTTTATTATTTCATCAGAAAGTTTTGTAAGGATCATAGAAAATAGTAGGCATTTACGTACCCAAAACAGGTTATAAATGCGTACAAACAGGATATATTTGAAATAAACATGTAGATAGCTACACAACCTAGTACAGTCTATGTGTAGCTGCGATGCAAATTACCGTATATCCTTGAATAAGACCCCAGGGGCATTATTATTTCGTCAGAGGTTTTGGAGGGGGGAGTTATTCAAGGGGGGGTACTATTCAAGGGGGGGAGTTATTTTTTCCTCAGAACTTCCAGGAAAACTTTCACTTTATTCATTGTTTGTATGCATTCCTTCAACACATCTAATGCAGAAAATGACCAGTTCAACAAGAACAAAAACAACGTATCCATCCTAAAATTCGTGTTCATCGGCGTCTGAATCATTCAAATACACATTGTCGTTTTACACAGAGGGGGGACTTATTCAAGAGGGGGGAGTTATTCAAGGGGGGACGTTATATTTTCCTCACCTGGCCAACAGGGGGGTATTATTCAAGGGGGGGGTCTTATTCAAGGATATACGGTAGTAGTAATAAATACATCATGTACATTGGATACATGATGTACATCATCCCGGAGGGGGCTATTTCAAGGGGGGGGGGGGTTATTATTTCACCAGACCATTTTGAGGGGGGTTAATTCATAGGGGGGGTTTATTCGAGGTAATAAGGTATACTTAAGTGTCGAAGCTTCAATTGTCAAATCCACCATGAGATGTGCATGCCATCTTGAATTTCTTTTTTGTACCATGATAAAATATGAATACATTATGTACATATTTACATACTATACATGCTTATCTTATCTTGTTTAGTTCAACTGAATTAATGTGCATTTGGTGGATTTGTGCCTTGATTTGGCCGCAGCCACTGTTTCCATTGTTGTGTCTGCCTGTTCAGCCCTATGTTCGGTCGTCACGGCGTAGCCGGAGGCAAAATTGGCTGTAGTGTTGTTGTTGTCTGATGAACTTGAGCAATTTGCTCTTGTCTTTTTTGTCATTCCCTTTTTGTTCTGAATGTCGTTCTCTACGAACTGTTCCAGGCACAAGCTACTGTGGTGTTGGTCCCAGGCCCTGCAGTAGTAACAGCTGAGCACCGTCCTGCATTCGGGCGCCTTGTGTCCCAGGCACGTGCAGCGTAGGCACTGGTCTGGGTTCTGGCACAGAGCAGCCTTCCGTTCACTCACTGTCAGGCAATAATCGCAATCTGTTGTCCAATGTTGGTTGGTTGCACAGAACAGGCATCTGTAGCGTGGCCTGGCACTTTGCTCACTTCGGGTTTTTGTTGTTGTTTTTTACCCTCATACGTGTGCATGGGCAGGGCACGGTTACGTGGCAGCAACTGTCTCCTCTTCATCGTCATGCTTTTCAGTGCTGGAATAGGCAACCGTATTGTTTGCAGGTGTATTTTTAAATTTGTTTGGTTGTTGTTGTTGTGATTGTTGTTGTTTATTTTTGTCTTCTGTTGTAGAACTTTCTTGGCATTCCATCCTGGACTGTGCCACATAAAATGAAGATTTGATGAACCCTTTAACTGTCATGGGTGCCGTGTCATCTTCATCGTTGCTGCGCGGATTATCGCGCAGAAGTCCTCTGTTATGGCAAGTCTCATTGCAGGTGTTAGATATCATTTCAGCTCTCGCAATATGGAGCTGGTTTCGGTTGACTCCCCTCATGTTGTGAGTTGATTTAAACATGAGGAAACATCTCGATGAAAATGCATTAGGTCATCCCCTTTCGATTTTGGTGGTTCTATTTTGTATAAATGTTCCCATAGGGCGTTCGTCACTTGTGTTGTATTTCCAAAGTGAGATTTTAAGTAATTTTATTGCAATTAAATAATCAGTGCCATCCATTTGCATACCATCGAGCTATTTTTTGGCTTTGCCTTTCAGTGCGTAGCTCAAATATGTAAATTTTACAGTGTTGTTCATTCTTTTTCTGTTGTATTTGTGTTTTAAAGACCTGCCACCAGTGATTCCACTGTAATGGATCACCATTGTAACTTTCAATTATCATTTTGTGTAATTTTACTAGATGATATTCATCATAATATTTTCTACTATACCCGGGATTATTCCCTGAATCTGTACCGGTGTCCTTCAGGTCTTTCATTTGTCATTCGGTGCTTGCAACAAGCGCAGTTAAATTGCTCTTTCACTCTTGCATCTGATCCAAGAGGGTGTAAATACCCCCATCGGTGTACAATGTTGTGTCCATTCTTGTCATCTCCGCTTTTGCCACATCCACCATCTGTTGTGTCACGGTTGGTGTTGAAGCAGCTCCAATTATTTCTTGGACTGCTTCCTGATACTTGTTGGCTGCCAATTGTAGCAATGTTGTCTTTTCATTTATTTTATTCCATAAAGTTTGTTGTGCTGTAATGACGGATTCCGCTGTTACCTTGTTGTCTATTTCCGTAGCATCCTCATCCTCATCAGAACTTTTGTTTACTATTTATTTATGAAGTTTTGCCACTATTAAAAGGCTTTCCCTATTAAAATATGGTATTGTCTTGCGCAATGTTGTCACAGCTTGGGACCAGTGGGCATTCAATTTTTTCCTCAGCAGTCCAGTCGGTGTAATCTCGCTCATGATTTATTAGGGCTGTGAAAAAAAGCGTTTACTAGGAGACACTCTCGTGATACTTATTTCGTGCGGGGAGAGGATGTTGTATTTCAAAACTGTTGTAATCAAAAATGGTGGCCGGGACATTAACCCC
Organism: Sphaerolaimus hirsutus; assembly: GCA_964036195.1. Taxonomy (NCBI): domain Eukaryota; kingdom Metazoa; phylum Nematoda; class Chromadorea; order Monhysterida; family Sphaerolaimidae; genus Sphaerolaimus; species Sphaerolaimus hirsutus. The sequence goes on along the minus strand of CAXIWS010000636.1, from coordinate 4,322 downwards.
AAGTTCTTTTATACAGGACTTTGTTGTTACTATTTACGATCTTGTCCGCTGTGCCATGTAAAATTCAACGCTTTCTCGTATGTTAAGTTGTGTCCTGATTTGGAGCGAGGAAATTTATCTTTCATAAAATACAAAATTGGTTCAAGTGTCATCAGTTTAAATCTTTATTATATTCCACTTCAAGTCAAACGTAAAATCAGAGTTGCGTAGTTGTAGACTGAATCGAATAGGAAACAGAGCGCAACAGCATGCTTAGGTTAACATTTAAAATGCGAGCAAACTGCTTATTTTGTCTACTTAAGGCAAAATGTCAGGTAGCACCTGGTCGCTAAGTCGCAAGAATGTAAATGACAAAACATAAAAGGGTGACATCTGATCACATACAAAATGTCATTTTATCACATGAACTTTTATGGCAAGCTCAGACGCAGAAATATTCAAACACTTAAAATAAATAAATGTTGAGGTAAAAGGTTAAATAAAAGTGAGGTTGCGTCTAAATTAGGCAGAACTGCACACAGAATGCATATTTCAGATAGGCTTTTTATAGGCTTTTTCAAACCATAGATAGGAAAAAGGGGGATAAAAAGCAAAAAATAGATTAAAAAAACATTGCGAAAAGTAGGCACATAACACATGTACTTGTGAATTTAAAGATTAAAATGGTCAAAAAGTACGATAATGAGTGGTTTTGAATGAAAATCGGGCCTAAATTTTCCAAAAATACGTTTTCTGGAGGGAAAAGGTATTTTACTCATGTTTACTCATGAGTAAAAGTAAACAAAAATTTACTATACGTTTTCTGTACTCAGGGGGTGAGTAAAAAATAAATACTTTACATTTACGTATACTTTGAAAAACGTTTGGTACTTTTAACAACTCTGCTGCACAAAAGGAGTTTTTGCATCATTAACGTTCTCAGGTCAGGGCACAATGTTTTCAACATTGTTTTTCAATGTCCATTTGATTGTTCATTTTACTGCAATGTTCCATTGTTTTGAGCTTGAATGGGACTCGAACAAGGAATGTTATGGTATCATTGTGACCACACAAGCTAGTTTTCAACCAAAATTTTGAAAACTTGTAGATCTGCATTGAATGCATTTGAGTTTTCTAGAATGAGGTGCCCGTCATCTACAGTTGACAGAGAGTAAAAACGACTCATTCTCAATGCGAGAAAACTCAATGCGTTCAATGCTGATTTACGAGTTTTCAAAAAAGGAACATTGAAAACTAGCTTGTGTGGCCACATTACTACAATAAAGTGCCATCCCATGAAATCAATTTTGAGGTGGAACTTGAAAAAACCTTGCTGCAATATGGATATTTGTCGACTGTTTTTACTCTACCTTTTCATTTCATACTACCCACATATTAGTGAGTATCATTTAAAAACCCTGCTTTTTTGTTTTTAAGCTGTTTTGATTTTTTTATATTGAACTAGCAGGATTCTCTCCGAACTTCCGAATTCCGATCTAGCGGCAATTTTGCACATACCGTATTTCCTCGAAATACCCCCCGGGGGGTGATTGTTTCATAGTGGTCCCGAGAGGGGGGGGGGGTTAAACGAGGGGGGGGGGTTATTATTTCACAAGAAAATTTTTGAAAACCAAGTACGAAATTGTCGTCTGAAACGTACGCAGACGTTGAAAAATGCAACAAAAACCGCCATTTATAAGGTTCTGTAGACTAATATTAGTACGTAGATGGTATAAACACTGTTCTAACATGATTCCGACATTGTTTTAACGTGTGTTCTGCACTACGCAGAACACAAACTGCAGTATTTGTCATGTACGTTCTCTTTACACTCAATTTGGGGGGGGGGTATTTCGAGGGGGGGGGGATTGTTTCATAGTGGTCTCGAGAGGGGGGGGGGGTCAAACGAGGGGGGTATTTCAAGGGGGGGGGTATTTCGAGGAAATACGGTACTTTTGTGAAAAGGATGTGAGAATGTTTCTCTCGCATTTCGTTTTTTTTCATTTTTTAAATTTATTTGTTTTTATGATTTTAACGTTTTGCATGACATTTTATAGGGGGTTTTTACATGACTTTTGACATTTTACAAGGAATTTGACGCTTTACATTGTGTTCTACAGGGCCTGGGACCGCCCCCAGGAAATATTTCGTTCCCACTGCGTAAAAGAATAGATGTGAAAGACCATTAAAGTGTTGATGTCCACCGAAGTGCACACACAACCGAGTAACTATACTGAAACTTCCAGTCAAGTGGACAAAATACAAATGCAAAATCGGGTGGGCGCGCCAGCGCCATCCCTCGCTGCCGAGGGAGGGCGCAAGCGACCCACCCATAATATGGTCAGACACACCAAAATGCGGAAATCGCAAAATTTAAATCGCAATAACTTCGGAACGCGACAAGCTACGGCAAAACCGATTATACCATTGAATAGCCCGTGTCGAAAAGTACCCCCATGCAAATTTTCAGATCAAATGGTTGAGTTGGGAGGAAGTTATTACACATTTTCTTTTCTAGGCAGTGTTGTTGTTGTTGTTGTTCATCTTGTTCTCCCGACAAACTTCAAACTGCAATAACTTCCTCGAAACACGACCGATTTTCATGGTTGATGGCTCATATGAAAGAGCATATGATGCCATTTTTTATTTTTGGGAATTTTTTTCACAGGCTCCGCCCACTTTGGGACGGTATCTGTTTGAAATTTTCAAACCTCAATAAATTTAAAATTTGAATACAAATGCGGCAATAAAAAAAATTTGTTGATGTGCGCCATGACTAGAGCTTTCAAATGAGCCCATTTTTGGCAATTTTGGTACAGATTTACAAAAGTTATTCAAGTTTGCTTATTTTGTGTAAAATGCGCAAACATGCCTCAACTACTGCTTGATGTGATACTGAGCATGTGACCTTGCATGGTGATTACTATCAGGTCATAAATGTCTAGTGGTGAATGTCAAGTAAAATGTCAAGTGATAAATGTCAAGCAATAAATGTCAGGCCAAATGTCAAGTGATAAATGTCAAGTGATAAAATATAACATGATAAAATATCAAGTCAAATATCAAGTGATAAATATCAAGTGGTAGATTTCAATTGAAATGTCAAGCAATAAATGTCAGGCCAAATGTCAAGTGATAAATGTCAAGTGATAGATGTCAAGTGATAAAATATTAAGTGATAAAATATCAAGTCAAATATCAAGTGAAAAATGTCAAGTGGTAGATTTCAAGTGAAATGTCAAGTGATAAATGTCAAGTGACAAATTTCAAGGCAAATGTCAAGTGACAAATTTCAAGTGAAATTTCAAGTTTAATGTCAACTCATAAATGTCAAGTCAAACATCAATTCATATGTCAAGTCAAATTTCAAGTGATAAATGTCAAGTCAAATTTCAAGTGAGAAATGTCAGGTCAAATGTAAAGTTTAATGTCAAGTGATCAAATATCAAGACAAATGTCAAGTTAAAAATGTCAAATCTAAAATCAAGTCAAGTCAAATGTCAAGTGATAAACGTCAAGGTGAATATAAAGTGATAACTTTCAATTGAAATGTCAAGTCAAATGCCAAGTGATAAATTTCGAGTGAAATGTCAAGTAATAAATTTCAAGTGAAATGTCAAGTCAAATGTCAAGTTAAATGTCAAGCTTAATATCAAGTGATAAATGTCATGTCAAATGTCAAGTTTAACGTCAAGTGATAAATTTCAAGTGAAATGTCAAGTTTAATGTCAAGTGATAAATGTCATGTCAAATGTCAAGTAATATGTCAAGTAACAAATTTCAGGTGACACCTGTCAAGTTGTTTATGTCAAGTGAAAACTATCAGGTGAAAAAATGGCAAGCAGTTCATGTCAAGTCATAAATATCAAGTGATGCCATTCAGTCATGTGGTTTATGTCAAGTTATTGTCAAGCAGGTAATTTCAAGTCATAAATGTCAAGTGATAACTTTAAGGTTCTAAATGTCATGTTGAAAATCCTTTGAATCTTAGTATTTGGCTTCTTCTCGACTATAGATTGTATTGCTCAGTGCCACATTTGACATTTGCTTGATTTGCAATAACTTATAAAATTTGGGCCTGTGGCCCTCAAAAAGAAGTATATCCCATAAAAAATGGCTAAAGCCAACAAAAAGAGGACGCTGCACCTAAACATGTGTATGCTTTTGAATGCACAAAAGTAATAAATCATATACCATGCCATTTTCTTATCAAGCTATCAAAAGATGTATATGTATACAAATGCTAATAATATAGGCTATCAACACAGCAAACTGCATCGCAAGAAACAATTTTACCAAACTTTTGCATGGCAGCGTGAGCTTTTTGTATCTTTAATGATTGC